>JAPMOR010117167.1:0-21780 GCA_026543865.1 Argiope aurantia
GATATTCCTACATGACTCGGGACCCAACTAAACAGGATATGAAAACCTTCATTTTGTAGGAGACGCCAAGTAAATAGGATTCTAATCGCAAGCGGATGCATCCGATTCCTGTAGTGCGAAAGTGTCTCCAGAGCACTCATACTATCTGTATAAATAATAAAGTTACGTTCAGGGAAAGACGAAATTTTCTGAAGGGCACAGAAAATTGCCATCAACTCAGCAGTGAATACTGAACAGCAACTATGTAAACGATAGCTCAGTGTATCAGACGGAAGAATTATGCCACAACCGACATGTCCATCTGATTTTGAGCCATCCGTAAAAATTGGTACAAAACAAGAATATTGATAGCGATGATGCAAAAACAGGTGCTTATAAATAGCTGGATCATTTGAAGATTTATCAAATCCCTCAAAGGGATTCATGTAAAAAAATTTTGGGATGTCCCAAGGAGGAAAACATAACAAATCTACAGTCTTAATGATAACATTTGAAAGGCCTGAGTCATGCAAAAGTACTTTCATTCTCTCACTAAATGGAAGAATGTGAGAGGAACGAGCATCGTATAGTCTGCGAAGATTAACTGGAAACTCTATATTAGAGATGGGATGATTAGGAAAAGATTTTGCGCGGAAATAATAACAGGCAGACAAGTTTTTGCGTCTTAAATCAAGAGGTAGTTGGTTGCAAATAGAGTAGAGGCTGTCTACGGGAGAGGTACGAAACGCTCCGGAACAAATTCTTAACGAAGAATGGTGAATGGTGTCCAACCGTCGCAGGAAAGAAGCACGAGCGGAACCATACACTATGCACCCATAATCAATGCGAGAGAGGATGACTGCTTCGTAAATATGGAGCAGAGATGTCCGATCGGCACCCCAAGATGTTTTAGAGAGTACCTTTAAAATGTTTAGTGCTTTCTCACATTTCTTCCGCAGATTTAAAATATGAGGAAGAAAGGAGAGTTTTCTATCGAAAATTACTCCCAGAAATCGTATCTCATCTACAACAACGATAGGCGCATTTCGTATTTTAATAACAGGATCTGCATGGATATTTCGTTTCCTGCAGAAATGAATGCATCGGCTCTTCTCTGGAGAGATAGTATGCCCGTTTTTATCGCACCAAGCTACTACTTTATTAACGGCATTTTGCAATTGCCGCTCTAATAAATTCATATTGCTGCCCTGGCATGAAATCTGTAGGTCATCAACATAAAGTGATGCCTGAACAGATGAAGGTAAAACAGATAAAACTTGACTAATGTGAATAATAAAAAGTGTAACACTGAGGACACTTCCTTGCGGAACTCCCTCAGCTTGAATAAAAGTGTCAGAATAAAAGTTACCTACACGAACTTTAAAAGTCCGATGTGATAAAAAATTCTGTAAAAATATGGGGAGGTTTCCCCTAAAACCAAAATTATAAAGTCTAGAAAGTACTCCATAGCGCCATGTCCGGTCATACGCCTTCTCAATGTCAAAAAATATGGAGACAAGGTGGTTCCGTCTAACAAATGTGTTGCGAATTTCGGTTTCCAGTAATACGAGGTTATCATAAGTAGATCTACCTCTTCGGAAACCACTCTGCAACGGGGGAATACATCCTTGTTTCTCCAATTCGTGAATAAGACGTGCATTGACCATTCTTTCAAAGGTTTTGCAGAGGCAATTCGTCAAAGCAATTGGTCGGTAGTTCAGAGGGTTAGATGCTTCCTTGCCAGGTTTTAATATTGGGATCACAATAGCCTCTCGCCATTGCGACGGGTACTTCTGTTCAATCCATATTCTGTTAAATAATAATAACAGATTCGAAAGGGAAGTTGCGTCTAAATGGCGGAGCATATTATACGTCATCCCATCTGGTCCAGGGCTTGTATCATGGGCTTTAGATAAAGCCGTTTCCAGTTCCGACAACTTGAATGCAGTTATATGGACTGGTATTTTGGGCTTTAAAGCGCAAAGGCAACCGTTCCGCGCGATTCTTAGCTGCCAGAAATTCAGGTCTGTAAGAATCTATAGCGGATACCTGTGCGAATGCTTGACCGAGAATATTGGCAATATCTAAAGGGGTGGAATGCACCATATTTCCTGCATTTAAAACAGGAATGTGGGTTTCACTGTATATCCCATTAGCAGCCTTTACTTTCTTCCACAAATGTTTACTGGAAGTGGTGGATGTAATGGATGACACGAATTTAATCCAGGATTCCCTCTGACTACGTCGGCGTATGCGTCGAGCAAGGGCTCTGGCATGCTTAAAAGCAACCAGATTTTCTATTGTCGGGTACCTTCTAAAAATATTCCAAAGCCGTTTTTGGTTCTTATGACTGTCACGACAAGCTTCGTTCCACCACGGTCTACGAAGTTTTCTTAGACGTGGGGAAGTCTTCGGGATGGTGGCATTTGCGGCACTTATTATGTTATCAACGACATGTTGCACTGCTTCCGTGATGTCGCACGTATTGACCATAGTCATTGTGATATTTGCCAATCGCATGAAAGCACCCCAGTCTGCCCTCTGGAATAGGAAACACGGAGGACAAAGAGTCACATCACCGCTATCAGCATGGGAGACAATAATAGGGAAATGATCACTATTATAAAGATCTCTGCTCACTGCAAAGGTCAGCAATGGCAGAAGTTCAGGGGAACATATGGCCAGATCAATTGTATGGAAGCTACGTGTCGGTTCGTGAAAGTATGTTTTCTCTTCGTTGTTCAGTAAACTGAGACAGTTATTGGCAATAAACTGCTCAATCTGTCTCCCACGAGAGTTTGTACTATTCGAACCCCACAAAATATTATGACCGTTGAAATCACCAAGTATAATAAAAGGTGAAGGAAGCTGATCCACTAGATTATCAAGGTCTTGCTGGCAGATGACATCATGAGGCGGTAAGTAAATGCAGCAGACTGTGACTAATGTTCGTACGTGAACTTGCACAGCCACAGCCTGTAGAGAAGTATGTAAATTTAGTTGTGAGCTCGGATAAAGATTTGACGTGAAGATACAGACACCTCCAGAAACGCGAGATCCTGTGTCTGCATCTTTCCGAATACAGGTATAACCGCGCAATTTTATAGGAATGTTTGGTGTCAAAAAGGTTTCTTGAACACCAATGCAAACAGGATGAAAGTTGTTAATAATGGTCTTGATGTCATGAAGTTTGGACCGAATGCCGCGACAATTCCAAGAGAGGAAGGTACCCATTAAGAGAGTCTTTTTGCAAGGGAAGGTGTGAGAACAGTGTTCGGAGGTTGCGTGACATCGCACCTCATTTCAAATTCATCCTCCTCCTCAGATGGATGGAGTGAAATGATTTCGGGACTTTTTGATGTGCCACCAAAAATGGACGTTAAGTCCTTATGAGCTACACCTTTATCCGCAAGTCCCAGAGCAACAGAACTGCTTAAAGTTGTTTTTTTAAGTTTACTGGCAAGATCTTTAGTAGCCAGTCCACGTTTGGAGAGCTTTAACTTGAGGGATTTATTTGATTTCTGCTTTGGTTTAAATGTGACATTTGGTTTACTATTATCAGGAGTACTATTTAGGGAAGTTTCAGTGTCAGAATCGGACAATTTTACCTGTGGTTTTGTTTTGATGCCTTTTTTTGTACAGTTTGTGCAAGAGCAGTTTTCACAGTAGGAGTTTTGTACAGCGGATGCATAACTTAGACCAGGTTTGGGTGTTAATGCGACAATTTTCCGTCTCGCTTCGGGATAAGATATATTTTCTTTTATTTTGATTGTTGTAATTTGTTTTTCCAGTTGCCAGCGTTCACAGGTTCGAGAATAAGATGCATGATTTTCACCACAGTTAACGCATTTTTCTTCTGCGTTGCATTGTTGGCTATCATGGCCCTTTTCTGCACAGCGGGCGCAAGTAAGAGTCCCGCGGCAATTAACTTTGGAATGCCCGAAACGCTGGCATTGAAAGCATCTCAACGGATTTGGTATGTACTGCCTAACAGGTAATTTTATATATCCTGCGAATATGAATTCTGGTAATTTAGTACTATGGAAGGTTAGAATGTAATGTTTTGTTGGTTGAATTTGACCATCCCGTCTAATATTGATTTGACGTACCTGCGTGACTCCTTGAGGTTTGAGCTCTTTTGTTATTTCCTCAAGAGGGACATTGAACAGTTCCCCGCACGTAATAACTCCCTTAGTATAGTTTAAGGAATTATGAGGTGCGACTGTCACAGGAAATGTAGCCAAAGCTTTTATTTTTAATAATTTGTTGAGCCTGCTTTTTAGAATTCACTTCCACTAACAAATCACCTGAACGCATTTTTCGAATGGAAGACACGTCTCCGACTGTTGCTGCAATAGCTTTTTGTACAAGAAAAGGAGATATATTATTAAAAGTTTCATTATTTTCGGACACACGTTTCATTATAAAAAAGGAGTCGAAATGTTGAAAGTTGGTGGTTTGAAATGTAACAAAGTTTTGATTCTTAGGACGCCCACTGAAGGGAGATTTTTTGGAAGAGCCCATGTGATATTGAGAGAAATTCAGGCCCGACGGCACCGCCCACCACGGAGCCCAACAAGGGAAGGCAGCCACCGGCTCTGGTCATTGCCAGCCTCGGCACTTACCCTAGTGCTAGCTGGAACCTATACGCTGGGAGTTACCCCCGGGGACAGTGACCACCCTTAACGCCAAGCCCAAGGAGTAACCCCTTCGCTTGATCCCTAGCAGACTAGCCACTCAGGTGACAAGGTACCAGCCGATTGATACACCGGGGACCACAGTGCACCACCCGTCTAATGGGTCGCCACGCACGGCAAACACGTGGGGGTATTTGCTGTCCATGAGAAGCAGGAAGCAAACAGAGCGGCGACAGCTTCTCATGGAGAGCTCCCTCGCCTACCCTCGAGGGAAAGAAGAAAAAAGGAGACAGCAGAAGGCGCAGTGGAGAGTAAACATAAAGGGAGTAAAGATCCCTGGGAACCTCGGGATTGGGACACCCGTACTCACCTATAGTAGGTGAGCCCCTGAGGGGCAATTTTAAAGGCAGTTCCGGTTTTGAAATGCCGCGTTTTGCTAACTTCAACGTCAGCGAGTTTTGCAATTTTTTCTTCAATTTCTTTTGTGGTTTCTTGGGTTTGTCAAGTGTACTATTGTTGGAATGTTCAGAATCAGAATTCCTAATGTTTTCAGGTGGCTTTGAAGTAGTGTGAAATTTTATACAATTATTACACGAACAGTTTGCGCAAAAGGTTTTCTGGACAACAGAAGCGTAACTTTTACCAGGAATAGGAGTTTGTACTTGAACTCTACGCCTGGCTTCGGGATATGAAAGATCTTCTTTGATTTTTATTGTGATTACTTGTTTTTCAAGCTGCCAGCTCGGGCATGATCGAGAAAAGGAAGGGTGATCGCCTTTACAGTTCACACACTTTTCCTGTGCGGAACATTCCTGGCTATCATGCCCTTTTTCTGCACAGCGGGCACATGTTAAAGACCCGCGGCAATTTACTTTAGAATGGCCAAATCGCTGGCACTGAAAGCATCTGAGTGGATTTGGAATATACGGCCTTACTGGGCGTCGTATGTAACCTGCGTAAACAAATTCTGGCAGTTTGGGTGTCTGAAAAGTTAAGATATGATGTTTTGTTTCAAGGAGTTGTCCATTACGCCGTATAGTGATGCGGCGGACATCTATAACTCCTTGAGGTTTCATTTCCGATTTTATTACATCTACAGGGACATTTAAGAGTTCCCCGCAGGTAATGACACCTTTAGTGGTATTCAACGACTGGTGAGGACTTACAGTAATTGCTATATTTCCCAATGCTTTTAATTTTTGATTTGATTGGATTGGATTGGATGTGATAATTCTCTAGCGCAAGATCCTTTTCTAGGATATGCTGCACCGAAAACACAGTTCACTTATCGAGTTTCTATTTAGTTCAATAAAATTCCTCGTAAAAAACTGATAAAACAGTAGGTAAAAGTATAATAGTAAATTTAAATTTCACAAAAAATTCCGATTTTCTTCAAGAACGGAAACAAATTTTTATGGGGTCTTTCTCCTATAAGGAAAGACAAGTTAAAATCAGAGGAGTTAAAAAAGTTGATACGGTCTCTATAAAAATCAGAACACTCAATTAAAATATGACGTATAGTCAGTGGAACATTGCAGGATCCACAAACAGGTTGATATTCGCCGAATAGTAAATGTCTGTGTGTAATACGTGAATGGCCGATACGCAATCGAGTTAAAATTACATCAAATTTTCTGTTGAAAGTTGAAGTCCATGTAGTAATATAGGGTTTTACTTCGTGGAGTTTATTATTCACTTCTTGATTCCAGTCATTTTGCCAAGCCTTCAGCATCCACTTACGAAGTGCGCTTTTGATATCTGTATAATGAAGAGGCTGAGGACCATACGTAGTAGCACATTTAGCTGCAGTATCTTCCTGTTCATTACCAGTTACAGTGACTCCCAAAAGTGTTCGTACACTAAAGAAATTTGCAGAAATTGTGTTCTATACTTCTTAATAAAGCATTCTATTAGTTGGTTTTTTTTTAATTAGCATCTTTAAATAGTTCTTAATAAAACTGAACAAATATTTTTATAAAAAATCAAGTAGTATTGTTCTAAAAAATAAATAAATAAAAAATGTCACAGAATTAGAACACAAAAGTCTTCGTACATCCAAACATTATTTATTTAAATTCATCATAAAAATATCTTTTGCGGCTTATTTTTCTTCTAATTGAAAAATACACTAAAATCATTTGATTTCAGCATTTAATATCACAATTATTTAATCTATTTACTTTATTCTTACATATGGCGCGCATTCGTAAAGAAACGATTTTAGACGCACGAAAATTAATTATATTTCATTTTAAAGCTAGAAAATCAATTAGAGGCATTGCAACTATAACTAATCTACCTCATTCAACGGTGCAAAGCATAATAAAACGTTACAGAGAGGGAAAAAGGATTGCAAACAAGCCTCGTAATGGTCGCCCTCAAATTCAGTCAGCTAGAAGTCAAAGAAATATTGTGAGTAGATTTCTAAAAAATCCACGTCTGAGTAAAATAAAGTTTACTTCACATTATAATTAATCAAATGGAACTTCTATTTCCTGTGAAACTATTCGTAGAATTCTTCGGAATGCTGGTATACATGGCCGCTCTGCACGAAGAAAATTCTTTGTAAGTCAGAAGAACATAATTGCTAGGGTTAAATTTGCCAAATCTATGATAAACCAGCCAGAGAGCTATTGGAATCGTGTTTTATTTGCAGATAAAAGTAAGTTTAACATCTTTGGGTCGGATGGAAGAATCATTGTATGGATAAAAAAAAAACGAAGAACGTAATCCCAAGAATTTAGTTGGAACAGCAAAACATGGCGGTGGAGGTGTCATGGTTTCGGGGTGTATGTCAGCGGCTGGAGTAGGCAATTTAGTATTCATTGATGGTATAATGGATCATAGAGTTTATATAAATATTCTCAATAATAATTTAAAAGTGTCAGCACAAAAATTGGGCATTTTAAACAACTTTGTGTATTACCAAGAAAACGATCCTAAGCACACGGCCATGAATGTTCGTCTTTTTTGCCTCTATCATTTTCCTCAAACCCTTAAAACACCAGCTCAATCATCGGATTTAAACCATATAAAACATATTTGGAAAGAATTTTAAGAAGTCACGACATTAAATCGAAAATTCAACTGAAAGCAGTAATGATCGAAGAATGAAACAAGATAGGTGCAGAAGTAACCGACCGTTTAGTTAAATCTATGCCCAAACGTTTAAAAGCTGTTATAAAGAATAAAGGATAACCTACTAAATACTAAACATTTATAAAAATTTAGATAATTTCATATTTAGTGATGTTTTTTTAAAGTGTATGATCACTTTTGTGTCCTATTTTTGTGCAATTTTATTTATTGTCATTTTTAAAAAAATAATTTGCATCGTAATTAAAATTTATTCTTCACTGCTTTATTAAGAACTGTAAAAATATGCTATGAAAAAATTTTCATGTAAAAATAAGAATATATAATGGTAAATAATGAGGTTTTTAATTGATTCTTGTTGGTGTGTGAACACTTTTGGGAGCCACTGTATGCCGACATGAGCTGGTATCCATGAAAACAAAATTCTAAAGCCCCTCCTATGCAGATGGGATTGCAAACGCTTGATTTCCCGTGTAAGGCCATGAGAATCCTTACAATCATTCAAGGATTCAAAAGCACTCAAAGAATCAGAGTAAATAATAGCTTTTACTGGATGTTTTTCAGAAAGATATTTTAGTGCTATATACAATGCTGTCAATTCAGAGGTAAAATTATGAAGTCTATAACTTATAATATGATTCTCACAAACAAAAGCACAACCGGTATTTGTATCAGATTTAGAGCCATCTGTATAAATGGGTAGATCATCATAAAATAATTGTCTGTGGGAAAAGAAAATAGATTTGAAAATAGAGCTACATAGCTCTGTTTTGTATAGATTCTTAAAAGGATTCAGGTAGGTGTTATTGCAGATCCAAGGGGGAGTCATAAGTGAATTACTATTGCTGGTATCAAGAGTCTGAAATTCATCTGGAAGAAATTGGCGAATTCGTAGTCCTAAAGGAGGTATACATGAAGACCGTTTATTGAATAGCCTGTCCGTGTGCTGTGATCCAAAAATATTTTCCTCAAAGGGTTATTTTCGGTTGATAAAACTCGAAAATAATAACAAAAGGATAGCATGTGTGTTCTGTGAGTCAAAGATGGCTTAAAATTTTCCACATACAAACTCATTACTGGAGAGGTACGGAAAGAGCCTGAGCATAGTCTTAAAGCCTGATGGTGGATATAATTAAGTCGTGAAAGGTAGGAAAGTCGCGTGGATCCGTAAACGATGCACCCATAATCCAGTTTTGAACGTATGACGCTTCTATATACGCGTAATAAGCAAGTGCGATCAGCGCCCCAAGCAGTGTTTGAGAGAACTCTTAAAATATTTAGACTTGAGACATGTCTTCATCAAATATATGATATGGGGAAGGAAAGTCAATTTTTTGTCAAAAATTACTCCAAGGAATTTGCATTCATTCTGCATGATTAAAGGTGTGTCTTGTATAAATAATTCCGGATCGGGATGTAACAATCTTCTACAGAAATGAACACTAAACGTTTTTTGAGCAGAAAAGGTGAAACCGTTTTTATTTGTCCAAGCTATCATATTATTGATTGCTGTTTGCAGCTGTCTTTCAATAAATCTCATATCTCTACCAGAACAAGAGATCTGAAGATCATCCACATAAAGTGATATTTGTATGCAGGAAGGTAAAACTGATAAAATATTATTAATTTTTAAAATAAATAGGATTACACTTAAAACTGAGCCCTGAGGAACGCCCTCTTCTTGGCAATAAATATCAGAATAAGTATTTCCCAGTCTAACTCTAAAATAACGATGTTCTAAAAAGTTTTGTATAAACATAGGCAAATTTCTACGAAAATCCAGTTCAAAGAGGTCTTTTAAAATCCCATATCTCCATTGCTCTATCATAAGCCTTCTCTATGTCGAAAAAAATTGAGACCAGATGGTGGCGTCTGAGAAAGGCTGTACGAATGGCACTTTCTAATAAAATCAGATTATCTGTTGTACAGCGGCCTTTACGGAAACCACTCTGAAATGGTGAAATACATCCGTTTTTTTCCAATGTATAGGTTAAACGCGCATTTACAATCTTTTCAAGGAGTTTGCACATGCAGCTGGTCAATGCGATTGGACGATAATTGAGAGGATCTAAAGGATCTTTATTAGCCTTCAATATTGGAATGACGGTGGCATATTTCCATTTTGATGGGAAATAATGCTCTTTCCATATTCTATTAAACATGTATAGAATATTATCAAGAGAGTCATCTGACAGATGCGAGATCATAGAATAAGTGATGCCATCAGGATCTGGTGAAGTTTGCTTAGTTGTGGACAATAATTTACGTAATTCTTCTATAGTCAGATTGACGTTATATGCGAGAATCTTTTTTGTGCGAAATCGAAGGGGAATTTCTTCTGTTGTGTTCTTATATGACAGAAATGGTTCTGTATAGTTTTGTGCTGCGCATACAGATGTAAATGTTTCTGCTAAAATATTAGTCATTTCCTGTAAGTCCCAAATTTCCTGATCCTTCACTTTTAAATATGATATAGGGTATTCAGAATAAATTCCACAAGCCTTTTTTACTAGATTCCACATTTCTGTCACTGATACAGAAGAATTAATATTGGATGTTAGTTTAATCCAGGAGTTCCGTTGGGCTTTGCGCCTAGTACGTCTAGCTATAGCTTTAGCTTTTTGAAATAAAATAAAATTTTTCGTAGATGGTCCTCTTCGGAACTGATTCCATGCAATTTGTTGATTCCTGCGCTTTCTGTGCATTGTCTATTCCACCAAGGTTTCCGAAATTTAGGAAAAGCAGTGCTAGATTTCGGAATTGTTTCATCTGCTGCTCTTAGTATTAAAGAAGTCACATTATCGACAACAACATCGAGGTCTGGATGTTCCACCATATCCTTTGATATTTTAGCTCTGCTAGTGAAACTCGTCCAATCAGCTTTATCAAAAATATAACGTTTAGGTCGTTGTGGTACTATGACAGGTATATTAACTTGAGTGAGGAAAATTGGAAAATGATCACTTTCACATAAGTCATTCCCCACCCGAAAAGTGAAAAACGGAGCAATAGGGGCTGAACAGAGAGCAAGATCTAAAAACAGTGGAAAGTTTTACTACCCAAATGAAAGTGGGTATGGTCACCATTATTCAAAAGACAAAGAGAGTGATCAGAAATAAATTCCTCAATTTGTCTTCCTCGAGGATTCGTGCTATTACTACCCCAAACAGGACTATGAGCGTTAAAATCACCTATTATTATGAACGGTGCTGGCAATTCAGAAAATAATCTATCAAGTTCATGTTTATCAATGGCGGAATTAGGAGGCAAGTAAAGAGAACAAACTGTAATTAAGCGCGGAATCGCAGTACGAATCGCGACCGCTTGCAGTTTACAGATGTGGGGTGGTCATGAGAGACGAGGAGAGCAACACCACCTGAGGCTCTATCAGAGTTACCGTCTCTTCGAATCAAACTATAACGTTTTATTTTTGCTGGGTCGCTTGATTTTAAGTACGTCTCTTGAAGTGCCATGCAGACAGGGTGAAAATTGTTAATAAAGTCCTTAATTTGGAGCAATTTATTGCGAAAGCCACGACAGTTCCATGAAATTAGTGTGGCCATAAAGTCAGCGTTTACGTTGAGATTTTTTCTTAACTTTGCTTGCAGTAACATCGCCGAGCTGCGTAGAAGGTTCCATATCCATTTCAGATAGGTCTGAATAGGATGGGTTAATAGATAAAAGTTCTTCAGACGGAAGCAGATTGCTAATACCAGAAGATTTTAATTTTTTCCGAAGTTCTTTCGTCGGTTTATTATTAATACATGCTTCAGGGTCTATATGTAAAGCAACAGGTGAAGTACCACTGTAACTAGTATCTTCAAGCGTTGCAAGTTTAGATGCATAATAGTCAGTTTTAGTTGGAAGTTTTTTCGTCTGTGTTACATTGGCTTTTAAAGGTTGTAATTTTTTGAGGGGAGGGCAAACAATTTTTGTCAATAATTCTTCGGTTTCGGATGAACCGACATTAGTGTTTTCTTGCTTTGATTTCAAAAGAGAGGAATACGATACACCGGACTTAGGCGTTCTATCATTGACTATTTGGCGGGCTTCTTTAAAGGATATGTTGTTTTTTATTTTAATGGCTAGGATTTCTTTCTCCATTTGCCATTTAGGGCAAAATTTAGAAGATGCTGCATGAGCGCATGCACAGTTAGGACATTTCAATATTTCTGAATCGCATGTATTAGTTTCATGTTCCAATGAAGAACATTTACCACATACCATTTTACCACGACATGATTGCCAGGAGTGACCATACCTCTGACACTGGTAACATCTCAGAGGATTAGGTATGTATGGGCGAATGTTACAGGTGTTTCAAATGTAAGGACAACATGCTTTGTGGGAATTAATCGTCCGTCTCGTCGAACATGAATTCGACGAGCGGCGCAGCCCCCCTCGGATCGTAATTCTTCCACTAATTCTGTGTCAGAGTGCTGTACAAGAGATTGTTCCGAGACAACCGCCCTTGAGAAATTCAATGTCTTGTGAAGAGATACTTTTATTGGCCATGAACCTAAGGTTGATAGTTTACTCAGAGTATCTGCCTGCTTTTTGGATTTCGTTTGAACTAGGAGATCGCCAGAATGCATTTTCTTAATATCCGATACTTCACCAATGGTAGACAGAATCAATTTATGTACAAGGAAAGGAGAAAGCGCATGAAAAGTTTCATCAGTATGCATAATAAAATAACGCGAGTTTGATGTTGCTTCAGTGACGTTTGAGGAAAAGCCCATACAAAGAGGAAATCCAATTCGGGAACCGACGGCACCGCCCACCACGGAGCCCAACAAGGGAAGGCCATTGCTGGCTCTGGGAATTCCCAGCTTCAGTATCCACCCTGGAGCTAGCCGGAACCTATACGCTAAGGGCCACTTCCAGGAACGTCTACCACCCTTAACGCAGAGCCCCAGAAGGTGACCCCTTCGCTTGATCCCCTTGAGCAGACCGAGTCCATTGAGATCCATTCGAGTTAGTGATTCGATTGCGGAAAAATGGATTATTTATGAAAAAAAAATCAGTGAAATGACTTACAAACCAAAGTCTACAGTGCAGTATATTATTGAAAGTTACATGATGTGTAAACATTTGAGGATAGAGATCGATCCGAAAGAACTCCGAAGTTAAATCGCCTGCATAAAAGAAATATCATGTTTAAGGTCCAAGATAATCCCTCGGATTAGTGCACCTCAACTTGCAACTGTTTTAATGGTTAATTACAACATTAAATACGCATCTTAAATTGTGAGAAATGTCATTTAAAAAAAAGGTTAAAATGGATGTGGAAGAAGCCTATTATAAGTCTCTGCTACAGATAAAGCGTCTCGAGTTTACAAAGAAGCATATAAGCAAGCCTCTATCTTTTTGGGAATCGGTCCTTTTTAATGATGAATCAAAATTTAATATCCGAGGGTCAGATGGTCGAGTTATGATCTGGAGGGAATCAAAACAGCATATGTTATTTAAGAATTTATGTGGAATTGTGAAGCACGGTGATGGTTGGAATATGGTATGTGGTGTATAAGTGCTGCTGGTATCGGATATTTATGTTTTATAAATGGAAATTGGACAGGTACATGCATCTTGACATTCTAAAACAAAACGTTTTAACCAATGCAGATAAAACTGCCCCTTGGAATGGACTTTACTTTTCAACAGGACAATGACCCTAAGCACACCTCCAAAATTTGTCAAGAGTAATGTCTCTATAATGTTAAAAAACGGCATCATAGCCTTCCAAGTCTCCCGATTTAATTCTTATAGGACATTTATAGGAAGAAATCAATGGTGAACTAAAAAAATATGACACAAAGAACAACGTTGAACTCAAAAGGGTCATTCAAGACATTTGGAGTAGTATTTATTAAGAAACAACAAAAATACATACGGGGGTTATGCCACAACATTTGAGAGAAGTGATAAAAGCCAAAGGAAGGCCTATCGATCGTTAAATGCAAGTTGGTCAGCATGAAAAAGGTTTTTCATGTACTATGTAAATACCGTACGGAAACTTTTTTGTTCCTTATTAGTGGCATTTTCTTATTCTTTCAATTTAAGTATTTAATTTTCTTCAAAGTTTTTTCTTTATAATATTCATAAATAATAAATGAAATTGAGTTAAACCAATTTTAAAATTTTTATTTTCATAACAAAATACTTTGTGCCAAAAATTAAACTTTTATTCACAGTCATAGCTGCGTACGGAAACTTTTTTTACCCACTGTACATAGTAAAAATGCTTTCAAAAGAATTTGGAACTGAATTATTTTTAAATCTTTTTGATTAAAGATACAAACAAAATAAGTTTGACTTTAGAATAAAACATAAATTATATCTAGATTATTTTATCTAATATATCAGGGCAAAATATCTTGAAAGAGATTATAATGAGAATTCTTTTAATTAGGAAGAGAATAAGTCTGTTTAAGAATGTCAGTGCAATAATAATAATACTAAATAAATAAATAAAGAAATAAATCGTGCAAGAAAATTAAATTTGAAAGTTACTTAGTTGATTTAAACGTTTTCTGGTTATTACTCAATTTACCATTTATTTTGGTTTATATTCAATTTTCTCTTAGTTTCATTCAGAAATATGTCAATCGCAAATCTTAAACATATCTCTCTGAACATTCGATCTATACATTTTAAACTTTTTACCATTCATTATAAAAGAATGTATTTTTATGTTCATTCTGAATAAAATATATCAGAATTAACAGAAAGGTTCATAATCTATCAAAATTAATGTTACCGTAAATTGAGTTTCATAATCTTTGGGGGAAAAAAAGTCCCATCACAGTCCGAAATAGAAAAAATATATAATACCAGAAAATTAAAAAAATAATAATAATAACGATTGACTGGTATCATGCAAACAATGTTGTTCCCATAAAAAGGTTTATTTTATTTCACGGCGAAAAAAAAATTATATTTAAGCTGTTAAATATAAAATATTCAGCCAAAAGTGGCACGGCCAGGATAAATTTTAACATTTTTACGTATTCCACTAAATATTTGCACTATCAGTTGAAATTTTCAGAGAACTGATATAAAATTCCTAAATAATATTCAGCTCACAACTGAAATATATCATTCATCTTTATTTAAAGACATCGGATCCCCTTAGAGGGTATTTCAAATCTTACGTACTTCGTAACATTTGAAGCCTATATACAATATATATTTTTTTTTCAGCATCATCAGAATTAATAGATATATCTTGAAATTTCTTTGTGTGTTAGAAATTCTTTGGTTTGAGAATATGATTCAGTAATGCCATTTTATATGAAAGTTCTTTAGTATATGCAAGGAAATTTTGATTTAATCCTTATTTACTAAATTTATCATGTCTTATTTGTGGAATTTATCATTTTTAAGACAGTGCCACAGTAGATTATTATGGGTAAGATACAATATCTGAGTTAGCATTGAATTTTGTGTGTATTTATGTCAAACTGCTCCTACTATGGTATCTGATTATCGTAACTCAGTTACTAGTGAGGGAGTAATGTTAGGACAAAAGTAATTATTATTTTGGCCACTAGATGGCTGAACCTGTCAAGCTGTTATCAGCAAATCGGCTGAATCATGTTTGACATGGTAATAACGAAATTACTAAAATTCTATTGCATAAAGTAACAAATGTCACATTTATTTTATTTAAAAGCAATTAATTATTGTTAATTTTATAATGATTTTCATAATTATATTTCAGTTTTTGTATTTTTACTTTTATATCTTTTTAATTGTGGTACAAGATTAACTGTAAACCAAACTGTACTTGTAAAAAACGTGGTTTCTTTAGAACCACTTGTGGTCGCTGTAGTGATGTGTGAGATGTTGGTAGCTGAATAAAATATCCAGTAGATGATGAAGCTTTGTTGACTTATTTTAAAAATCACGCAACCTAATTAATGAATAAGTAGTTAACTGATTGCGAGTAATTTGCGCACCTAATACCTGGTGACCCTGGATTAATTTCTACCAGCTGGATAATTCAAAATGCCCGAGACTGAAGTTTTGGAAGCAAGAGGCGTGAGCATAAAAATACCGCCGTTTTGGTTTGACAAACCTGAAATATGGTTTTACCAGGTCGAAGCTCAGTTCAAGATTTGTAGGATTACATCGGAAGATACTATGTTTAGCCATCTCGTCGCCCAATTGGAGCCAAAAGTTCTAGATGATATTTGGGACATTGTGAAAGATCCTTCACCGAACAAATATACGGCGGCAAAGGAACGGCTGTTACAAATATTCGTCGAGAGTGAGAATAAAAAAATCAAACGTCTTCTCACAGGACTTGAGTTAGGTGACATGTTGCCAAGTCAACTTCTCAGAAAAATGCGTGCTCTTGCGGGTACGGACGTTTCGGAGAAAGCGTTGCGCACCCTGTGGCTGGATAAAATGCCTGATTCAGTCAAGGGTGTTGTCATCGTCAGTGAAGAGAAGCTCGACAAATTAGCGACTATGGCCGACAAGATCGTAGAGATGGCGCCGAGAACAACAGATGTCGCAGCGGTGCAGAAGGAGTCAACGGGAGCGGACCAACTCCTGATTAAAATCGCGGCACTTGAAGGCCAGATTGCCTCAATGACGTTACAGCAGAAGTCCCGGAGCCGTAGCCCTCATCACCATCAGGGGAGTAGAAGTCGCAGCAAATCGAGGCGACGCTACAATCCACAAGGGAAATTCTGCTTCCACCATTTCAAATTCGGGAAGAAGTGCCTCCCTGGCAAATGTGCACAGCCATGCAGTTGGAATGAGTCGGGAAACCAGTCCAAGCAGTAGACGCTGCGGCGAGTCCTGCTGCTGAAATTTTAGGCCGCAAATTCCGGTTATTCGCCAGGGATAAAAAAAACTGGTTGCCAATTCCTCGTGAATAGTGGAGCTGACGTTTCCATTCTTCCTTGGACTAGAACAAAAGGTGAGTGCCAAGCCTCTAAATATAAATTGTATGCTGCAAATGGCACAGAAATCCTAACATTTGGTGTCAAAGTGCTAACACTAGATCTAGGCCTAAGACAGCACAGAAATCCTAACATTTGGTGTCAAAGTGCTAACACTAGATCTAGGCCTAAGACGCCCATTCCAGTGGCCATTCCTTATTGCCAAAGTTAACCGAGGAATCATAGGTGCTGATTTTCTTCAAAAGTTTCAATCATTGATAGATCTACACAAGAAGAGATTAATTGATGGTGTAACTAACCTTTCAATAAAAGGGGAAGTTGCTACTATTCAAGGAAATTATGATCTCAGCACCGTCAGTAGAACCTCCAAATATTTTAATCTGCTTAATTCATATCCTGATCTAACCAAGCCTAACTTGGTAAACAGAATTGTCAAGCATGGAGTGGAGCACCACATCCTAACAACTGGCCAACCTGTTTATTCAAAAGCAAGACAACTAGCCCCCGATAAATTGAAGCTGGCGAAGCAAGAGTTTCAGTTTATGCTTGACAACGACATTATCAGACCCTCCAAATCTCAATGGGCAAGTCCACTGCACCTAGTAAATAAAAAGGATGGCACATTAAGACCATGTGGTGATTATCGACGACTAAATGCACAGACAGTGCCAGATCGGTACCCAATTCCTAGAATTGAGGACTTCCACTATATTCTAAAAGACAAAATAATTATAATAATATAAATAAGATAAATAATAGATTTAGACAAATAAGATAAATAATAGATTTAGTGAAAGCATATTATCAAATACCCATTGCTGAAAAAGACAAAGAAAAAACTGCCATAACCACTCCATTCGGTCTGTATGAGTTCAATGTTATGAGTTTTGGATTGAGGAATGCACCTTCAACCTTCCAACGGTTTATTACGGAAGTACTATTTGGACTGGATTTTGTCTTTCCCTATCTCGATGATGTACTTGTTGCTTCATCTTCAGAAGAAGAACACAAGGAACATCTGAAAATGGTGTTTGAAAGATTCCAGCAATATGGACTTTGAATTAATATTTCCAAATCAGTGATGGAAGCTGACCAAGTAGAATATTTGGGATATTTAATCACTGCAGAGGGTTCTCGTCCATTGCCAGATAAAATTGAAGCCATTGCCAACTACAAACTACCATCAACTATTCATGACCTGCGGACCTTTCTTGGTATGATAAATTTCTATCGAAGATACCTGAAGGATGCAGCAAAGACCCAAGCACCTCTACATGAACTACTGAAGGGAGCGAAAAAGAAAGACCGCAGGAAAGTGCCTTGGACTGACGACACCATAAGGAGTTTTGAAAAATGTAAAACTGATCTTGCTGAAGCTGCTCTTCTATCTTATCCGAAATCTGGACTACCGTTATCACTTTGCACTGATGCTTCAGATTTTGCAGTAGGCTCAGTACTTCAACAGTATGAAAATCAGAGCTGGAAGCCAATATCTTTCTACTCCAAAAAACTAAATGATACGCAAAGAAGGTATAGTACCTATGACAGAGAACTGTTGGGAATATACCTTTCTGTAAAACACTTCAAACATCTGTTAGAAGGCAATGATTTCACCATATACACTGATCACAAGCCTCTCACATTTGCATTTCAACAGAAAAATGAAAAAGCATCCCCAAGACAGCTACGACAACTGCAATACATTTCTGAATTTTCAACCAACATTCAACATATTCAAGGCAAAGATAATGTAGTTGCTGATGCTTTATCAAGAATTGAATCTGTCTCAACCATTGATTATGATGCCATAGCAGAGAAGCAAGCGCACGATAAAGAATTGCAGCAATTAATGCAGGAAAGTCCCTCTTTACAATTTAAGCCCTCAACTTTACCATCAGGAAAGATACTCTGGTGTGATACCTCTACATTCAATATAAGACCTTACATTCCAGAGGAATTTCGAATGCAGATGTTTCGACAAATACATGGTTTCTCTCATCCTGGAGTTAAAAGTACCATCAAACAGATGACAGAAAAATTCATTTGGCCAGGCATGAAGAAGCAAGTAGGAGAATGGGCAAAGACATGCATCAGATGCCAGAAATGTAAAGTAAATAGACACACCAAGTCTAAATTCGGAGAATACCAAGTTCCAGATTCAAGATTTAGTGTGGTACACATAGATTTGATTGGCCCACTACCACCTTCGGAAGGCATGGAATACTGCCTGACTTGCATTGACCGGTATTCTTCGTGGATAGAAGCAATTCCCTTACCCGACATAACTGCTGAATTAGCGAGTAAAGCCTTTTACAACAACTGGATTAGTAGGTTTGGAGTTCCTGCTCAAATTATAACAGATCAAGGAAGACAATTTGAATCTCAATTATTCAGATGTCTTGCTGCTATATGTAGTGCTAAAGTATCGCATACTACCTCGTACCATCCCCAATGTAATGGTAAAATAGAGAGACAGCATAGGACCCTGAAAGGGGCTATAAAAGCACATAACAATATAAGGTGGACTGAATTTCTTCCTACAGTATTACTTGGTTTGAGAGCTGCCATCAGACCAGACACAAACCATTCAATTGCCCAAATGGTGTATGGTTCTAACATCAAGTTGCCAGGAGAATTCTTCGACCCACCTACCATCAAAATGGACCAAGAAACCTTTGTCTCACAGTTATAGAGGTATATGGAGCATCTGAAACCAGTACCATCAAGTAGTGTGAAGCACCAAAGAATATTTGTGCCTCAAGATCTCAAATCTTGTTCTCATGTTTTTGTTAGAATAGACAGGGTGAAAAAAGTCCTCGAACCACCTTATCAAGGACCATATAGAGTAGTTGACCGTTCTGACAAATTTTTCACTTTGTCAATGAAAGAGAAAAATGTAAATATCTCAGTTGACCGCCTAAAACCTGCCTATTTGTTGGTCACAGACAAAGATGACAAGCCGGCACAAGCTAAACAAACAGATGGGAATTCAGATCATAGAGACTCCCACCTCCCATCTGATAATCAAACAACTTCCAGATGTGGACGAAAAATAAAACAAACAGTAAGGTTTAGAGATTAAAGATTTTATATCTATATGCCTTTTGCTCAATTATATTCTGTATTAAAAGTCATTAAGTGTTTAATTATGTTGTGAATATATAGATACATGAATAATTTCACCACAGATATTGCTTACCTTTTAAATTTTGCCAATATAATATAATTTTGCATAATATAGTTAGTTCTTGCTCTTATTCATTCTATTGAATGTAGTGTTAAGACATATTGAGTACTGCATTATATTGTATAGACAAGCAAATGAAATATTGCACTTAAAGAAGTTTGGGTATTCAGGCATATATATACATGTATTTACAATGATCCACCTTTCTTACTATGGTACCTGTAACATTAGTTTCATTTCTTGTAAACAATTTTTTCATTATAATACAATTAATATGCATTTTGATAGTTTGAATTTTATTGTATTGTATTGTTTTTACATCAGTATATCTATTTTCATTATTGTCCTATATCAACATATACATTATCTTGTATATTAAGTGTACCCCCATAACATTCCTTGTCACAAATTATTCTTATGATATATTTCTGCAAGTAGAAAGAATGCTTTATTGTGCGATTTGACATTCAATTATCAGCATCAGATATTACAAACATTCATCCAATTTTATTACATGAATAGATTATTACTGTTAAGAATTATAGATTGCATCACATTACTGATTACAAAATTTCTTGTGTTTCTTATTTCATGTCATTGAAAGCATAACACATTGACTATGTAAATATAAACTAGGAAATTTCATATGTATGGATTTGTAGTATATTGTGTTATATAGCATTTTGGTTGTATATAGATAGTTTTTTTTCAGCATCATAAGAATTAATAGATATATCTTGAAATTTCTTTGTGTGTTAGAAATTCTTTGGTTTGAGAATATGATTCAGTAATGCCATTTTATATGAAAGTTCTTTAGTATATGCAAGGAAATTTTGATTTAATCCTTATTTACTAAATTTATCATGTCTTATTTGTGGAATTTATCATTTTTAAGACAGTGCCACAGTAGATTATTATGGGTAAGATACAATATCTGAGTTAGCATTGAATTTTGTGTGTATTTATGTCAAACTGCTCCTACTATGGTATCTGATTATCGTAACTCAGTTACTAGTGAGGGAGTAATGTTAGGACAAAAGTAATTATTATTTTGGCCACTAGATGGCTGAACCTGTCAAGCTGTTATCAACAAATCGGCTGAATCATGTTTGACATGGTAATAACGAAATCACTAAAATTCTATTGCATAAAGTAACAAATGTCACATTTATTTTATTTAAAAGCAATTAATTATTGTTAATTTTATAATGATTTTCATAATTATATTTCAGTTTTTGTATTTTTACTTTTATATCTTTTTAATTGTGGTACAAGGTTAACTGTAAACCAAACTGTACTTGTAAAAAACGTGGTTTCTTTAGAACCACTTGTGGTCGCTGTAGTGATGTGTGAGATGTTGGAAGCTGAATAAAATATCCAGTAGATGATGAAGCTTAGTTGAATTATTTTAAAAATTACGCAACCTAATTAATGAATAAATAGTTAACTGAGTGCGAGTAATTTGCGCACCTAATAGGTCTAAAAAACGATCTGGAATAATTGGATGAGATGTATGAATGAAGTCCGTCCCATGAAAAGGGCTGTGACACATGTGTAGCTAAGTCCGTACCCTTGGCCTAGATGGCTCTACTGAAACCAGAGAGATTAAAACACGATTTAAAATCGCTGACTACGTCAACGGGCTTGTCTGTCAGTTGCTGCCATAAGCAACAACAACAACCGCAATGTAATATGCGTTAATAAAATCAATCAAATTGTGGTGAAAGCTTATAAGCCAGTTAAGAGTTACGCTACACAGGCAATTGCTTTTGTATTGTGGTCATGTTACTCGGCTGTGAACCACAAGATCCCAGGTTCTATACTCGCCCATACAAATCCGCCACAAATTCTTAAAGCTTCAGATTGTATTTAATCAAATTTAAATTAATATTATTCTTCTTAAAATAACGCATTAGCTCTTATTAGATGAAATTATAGCATATTCTTTTTCATGTATAATCAGAAC
>JAPMOR010117188.1:0-13245 GCA_026543865.1 Argiope aurantia
TTAAAAAATAAATTGATTTGATAAAAATATTCTTCAACTTTTGGCTCATTATTACAAGATTCGTCTTTAAAGTAAAATGCTCAAATAAGAGAAATTTTATCCTAACCTTAATAATTTAAAATTTTATGTAATTTCTAGTTCGAAAAAATTAATATTATTATAAATATTTTCGAATTCTATTGGGGTGAACTCTCGTTCTGCATAAGGAACTCGATGGTTAAGCTTGTTCATTAAACAAACTTAATTGTTAAGCTTTTTCATTTATCAAACCTATGAACTGGAGTTGGATTTCTAAAAATTGCCGTTAATAGATATTTGATAGATCTTTCAAAAACCGATCTTTGAAAAAAAAATAACTTAATTTTTTTTTAATTTCCTTTCTTTTTAAAGCCTTTATCAAATTTTTTTCGTGAATTTTATTTATTTTTATGATTAAAAAGATCTGTTTGTGCTCTGGATTTTTTTTTAAAGGAATTCTGTAACTTTTTTAAAATTCTTGTTAAGCAGACCAAAGCATGAACAAGCAGAAAGCTCATGCTGCCATCTTCAGGAGAGAAAATGACTTACAAATTAAACTTCATTTCCTTTATAAAAGTTCATAAAAACAGTGTAGAATTTTTCCTCTTCAGTATACTAATCAATTGCGCATTTAGATGTTTGGCGGTCTTAGATAGTTCACATTATGAAATTTTTCTTTAAATAAAATGGTCAATTTAGATTCACCTTTTTAGCGTGTTGATGATTTATTTTAGATTAATATTTCTTTCATGTAGTTAAATTTGAATATGTATTTCTTTTTATTTATATATTATGACTGCAAACTGCCCGGCTTCCATTTTTTCTTTATGGAATCAGAAGTTCGATGTTTATAAATATTTTCATAACTAAGTGAACATAATGAAATCTGATCAAACTAATACTTGATAAAGTGTTAATAATATGCTAATATTTTATAATTCATTGAATGTACATTTTACTAATGTAGTTATTTGCCAATTAGAAAAATTGTTTTTTCGATCGAACTATTGTGAGGTTGTCTCACTAAATGACCTAGGCAGCTTCCTAGTTTGTCTAGAAATCCGTCATGGATAGAAATTAACAATTATTTCCAGTGAATGTACATAAGATAAAACTAGAAGTAACAAATGAATGGTCTTGAAAATAGTTATGTTATGAAGCTGAATTTTCCTTGTGAAATACTTTTAAAAGGTTCTTTTAATAAAAAGATTTTTTTTAATTATCATCTAATTTATAGTTTTATAAGGGGAAAAAATTGCCCATTATTATTTTTCGGAATAACGATTTAAATCCGGAGAGTTTTGGAATATAATTGCCGTAATATTATATCTAAATGAGATTTACTAAAAAAGTATTATTAAAATAATCAGGCGAATATTTCACGAAATCACCTATATCCAGTAAATTGGGTTTCAAAAAGTAAGACACAATTTCTTGTGCGTTGAAATCCTCTGGTACTTTTTTTAATTTGCTATTTTAATGTTTTGGTATTTCTTTTTCTAGTTGACATTTTGTTCTTTGCGATACCATAAAAATGTAAAATAATTAACAGAAAACATTTCTAAAACTAACACCCGTTTAACTTTCTGGCTGATTCTCACATGCCCCATGAAAGATTATAAATTTTTCAACAAAAAAATTCCATGCAAATGTGATATATATCATCATTTTTTTAAACACGAAGTATATATACTAAAACAGAAAGTATTGTATTCTTGAAACAAAGGGTCGAAAAAGTACCTTAATTGACTTTGAAATAAGCATCGTTCTTACGACCCGAAATTGTATATAATTACTGATGTATACCATTACTTTTTCACACACGAAGAATATATATTACTGTTAAAGCTCGAAAGTCGTTAATGTGCAGATTACCTAGCTAATCTGCAGATGAACTGATTTGCCCTGTTAAAGTGCGAAATGTAGAATTGTCCGCATTTTAATTAAGTAAGTATACATTAGCGGCTTCCGTATCGCTAAAGTTCAAAAGTTTGTTTCTCAATGAAAGTGTCACTGTGCTAATAAAAGTACCCAAAGAAGACAGAGCAAAAACTGATGCCAGCTAGATATTAGTTCTGGTTCTTAGTAAAACAGAGGATGGGCTTTATAAGCTTGATACTAAAACAAGTATTTTAAAACAATTGTATACGAGATCTGAATTCATATGCTTGCAAAGAGGGATTTTTAATGAAAGAAGATATCTCTACTGTAGAAATACCTTTACGTCAAACGGTAATAAAATATTTCCTTGGTACCGAGTAGAGTTTCAAAAAATGTGACTGCAAATCTAAATCTACCACAAATAGGAACGATTGTAGCAAAGACCATTTGTTATGCAATTCAAAGTGTCATCAATCTTTAGATAGCACTAATAAGTAAGCATAACTTTATCATATATTTTGCAAATTCATTTCCGCCATTGTAATAATATGCTAAACGATTTGATTCTTTGTATTATAGTTTTTCAATTTATTGATGAATGATTCTATCAAATAATTTGTTGTTTACTTCATTGTATTAATAGGATTTGTGGTGATGCTTTATAAGCCAGAAAACAACTACAAGACATGAGAAATTTCTTTTGCCTTGTGGTCATGTTACTCGGCTACGAACCAGAAGGTTGCGAGTTCGATCCTCGCCTATCGCCCAATAGCAACAGATTGTTTAGAAATCAAACAATAAATAAACTACATTTAATTTAAGCGTACAGAAATGTTACGGTTATTTCAGCAAAGATCTTTTTTTTTTTTTCACTTTAACGTGTGCCTACTTGGTAATGTGCGGATTAACGAGGGTCTACTAGGTAACGTGCAGATTATCTAGGTAATTCACCAATTGATTAGGTAATTTGAGAAATGAGCCAATTTTCTGCACTTTAACGGATTAACCCTATTTAATGTGCAGATTAACTGATATCTGCACTTTAGCGGTAACATATATATATACTAAAAGAGAAAATATTGTATTCATGGAAAAAAAAAAAGAGTCGGAAAGGTAACTTAACTGTGTTTATTTGAAATCAGTAATATAATCGATTTTCAGATATCATTAACAGCATTCCTGGGATTAATCATCCAAGATGGCAGGATAGATTCAGTAAAAATGCTTAATTCACACCAAAGCATAATATTTCATATATATTCTATGCTAATGATACACAAGGCATTCTCTGGCATAACATGTTTATTTTAGAGAATGCTAGAAAGACTTAGAGACTCCCACTTTAAAAAAAAAAAAAAATGGATATTCGAATCTCCAGTCAAGGTTACGTAACTTTCTAAATTTGACTCCTCTGCATATCATTTTTAAAAAAATTCTCATTATAGTTACGACATGCACACGAAACTGAGTATAACATTGTCGTTATATGTGTAAGTATAAATGCTAAAACTAAAAGAAAAAAAAAAAAAATATTTGTAAAATATATTTTAATTTTCATTTATTTAATTAGATGAAACACCAGCGTGAGTGGTCGCTTCAAAACTTTTTCACATATTCTTGAATGGCATTGGCATGCCATAGTTACAAAATATTAATCTTCGGCATGAATTTAGCATTTTTACTAAAACTATTGTGCAATACTTGACACGTTTATTGGTGATTAATCTCAGGCATGTGAGTTATAATATCCGAACATCGAATTTTTATTTAGACAGTATTTTAAAAAACTGTAAACGAAATTTCATCCATTTTGTTCAAAGCGTTTTTGAGTTGTCTTTGTTGCAGAGAGATATTTTTAAAAAAATGCTTTTCGAACTCAGGGAGGACAATCATATCTAAAATACTGCTAATAAAATAGCAGCTTATCTATACAGACATGTCTAGTGACATAAGAAAAGAGGATACCATAAATACCATCGTAATATTAAGAAACCTTTGAAATAGTGAAAATAAACTAAATTATCTCCCCCCCCCCCCAAAAAAAAACCTTTGTCACAGAATCTATTCAATATCTCCTTAAGAGAATTGCTTAATGATTTTTTTAATATGTACTTCCAAAATTATAGCACCTTAAATTGAAATGTTTTTTAAAAGCTTAAAAACCATTTCAAACAATGGCAACTGGAAATAAAGGCTGTTGTTAAAAATAATTCAATTATTGGAAACAAATGTCCAATAATTGAACATTCCAAATGGAGTCAAATCCCTTATCCTTGCCACAGCCAATTTCATCTACTTATACCTCAAATATAATAACATTTGGCTCCATCATTGAAATGGTGTGGCATGTTAAATGAATTAAACAATAGGAGTCGTCTTCTTTCAGCTTATTAAATATATTTTTTATAGTTAATATTTTCACAGGCATTGTTTACAAATTCTTCAAAACTAGATGAAATACAAAAAGAATATAAAATGAATGTAATTTTGCCAAACGCGAAAAAAAGCCCGATCAGCCTCTATTCCTAAGCTTTAAACAATTTAAACCTTTTATCAAAAATTATTCTGTTTATTATTGCTCATGCCTTACTAACAGTGTATGGACAAAAATGGCTCAGACTTTGATTGCATGCTCTTTATTTTGCATATGAAAATTTTTAGAACAATCTGCATTAATAACTAAATCAGATTATGAAAAACTTTTTATTATAATAAAAACATAACTTACAAAATTAATAAATAAAATAGCTACAATTTATTCCCTACATTTTGTTCAAAGGAGTTATTCCTAATAACTCTAAGCCCTTCTGCATGACTAGATGAGCAGCATGGAATAGTAAGAGCCGAGCCTAAAAGGTAAAATAAATAAACATTAGTTTTTAACTTAAAGAATAACAGTTCAATTAAATTCTTTTTAATGAAAAACAGATAGCAATTATGATATTTATACATGCTTTACTTAGATGGAATTAAGATAATTTCTAAAATTAAGTTACAGTAAAAATTCACTAGAACACCATTTGAAAGTAGAAAGTAAATTTCTTTTTCAAAACCAAACATAATTTGCATTATATGTTTTGAAAAATAACAATTATTCTTTAAACTATTTATTTATAAAAGAAATATTGAATGCATGTATGTATATCAGAAACGTATTTAATCAAATAACAAACTACTTACTTTAGCAACATACAAGCTGGACCCTTTAACTGGTAAGACTTTAATTGCTCTTCCAATGTCATTTCTAAAATAAAATATAAATGAATATTTTAAGGTAATCATTGGAGTATGCATTACTTATAAGGTTAAGACATTATTTAATAAAATATCAAAAATCTACATCTTGTAGAAATGTTAGTAAAAAAAAAATTAGAAGTGTTCTCCAACTTTTTCAAATGTAAATTTTCACAGACATCAAGTAGTCAGAAAAGATTTGGTGTTAGGCTACAGTTGTTCATTATTAGTATTAACAAAAATATTTTACAAAAAAAAAATACTAAATTGGTTGTAAATACAAATTAAAAGAGGTTAATAATTTCAGTGTAAGGATCATTAACTGAATTTCCTCAATTCAGCTGACTATAGTTTTGAGATACAATTATAACTGTTTTCCCCTGTAATGATCTGAAATATGGAGACCATCAAATTCTTAAATTCAAACTTTTCAACAAATACAACAATATTTAATGTATATCTCATAAATGGAATAATAATAAATAAACAACAGGTGCAATAACAAAATAATAATGTATCATTAATAGCATCTTGCATATACTTATTAATTCAGTTAAAAATAAGATCAACATTAAAATTTTACTAAATGCATTAATGCAAGTAATATTATTTTTTTTTAATTGCATACTGATATTCAATTCTAATAAAGAGGTTTATATTTGTGATTTTTAAATGCTTTATATGACAATGCAAACCATCCTTTTGGCATTCCATAAGTAAAATCTATAGTGAATAAATTAATATTTGATTTATGATAAAAAAATAATGCTTTTTACATTATCCTACTCCACATAATAAACAATCTTAGATGTAAGAATTTTTTTTTATGTGGTTAGTTTGATACACTTCATTCATGTAAGAATACACTTTAAACACGTCATTGTATACAATTTAATAATCTGAATACGTGTTCATTTGAGAACAGAATATCTTAATCTTTTCTTGATTCTTTTTTAGATAGAAAAGATTTTCAAAACCTTATTTCTGTCCAAAAAAAATTTATTGCAATCCAAACTGATTATTTACAATACTAAAATCAAAAAATTAATAAATCCCTTTTTATTGTTTTGTTATTGTTGTTCACATATGTTAAGGAATTATATAGAAAAAGGCTGGTTAAAAGTTTTTTAATCCAAAGTTTAAAATGATTTGATTTAAAAGAATGTTTCCTTTTTATATGAATGTATGTTTCTAATGTTTTAATAAATCAGATTCTGTTGTTCTGTTCCAAGATATGATAATTTTATGTTGTGTGATTAAATTAATATACAAATTTGGCACAACATAGTATGTATATTTAGTAAATTTTAATTAATTTAACTATTATTATTTTTAGATTATCAAAAGTGAAAATTTCGATGTTATATTCATTTCAATTATAATTAATATGGCTTAATAGTATGTGCTGTTTGAAATATCTTCTTTTATTTAGCAAGAAAATTATCAATATCCAGCTTTTATGGGGGGGGAGGGTAAATGTTCTTTGCTGTAGTAACAGAAAATATTTGAAAATTCCTAGTTCTACCTTTGAACTAGGATTATAGTAATGGACAACAATTACTTTGCTTGATACAAAAATATTGCAGAAATTTCATTGTTATTAAAGCATATCAAAGCACTGACAATAATAATAATATTTTTAATGTATTTTACTGCCTCTCTTTTCAGTATCAGATAGTGTAGCAATAATCATGAAATTAAGAAATAATGCAAAATGAAGTACTATACAGATTTTAAGAATTTTTAAAGGTTAACAAATTTTTTTTCAAATTATTGAGTCAAGGTGTATTTTTCTTTACAATTTTTTTTCCTCACAAATATTGAAAGATTTTAAAAAAGGAAGTTTTCATCAGATCAACTTGTTTTATACAACCTTGTTTAATAATTCACGGTTCTTGGAATCTTTATTTAGAAATTTGTGATCAGAGAATGTTGAAAAAAAAATTCAATCTTGGTTTATTAAAACTAAATGTAAATATTCTCAGCATTGTAAATATTTATGTTAAGTTGCATTAATGCATCAAATATGTATCTGTGAAATATCTTAACTCAATTTCATTCTTTCAATATACTTGAAAAAAATGAGTGTCTGGAAAAACTTCTGACATCTCATTTTTTGATATTATGCTAGACACCTACCCCCAAAAAGGAATGTAGTAAACACATCATATAAAATTTTTAGATAGAATATATTTTACATAGCATCAAATATAAACAAATATTATTATAAAGAACTGGTAATAATAATAATAACTGATATTCATTATGAGCTGATTATATATATTAAAAAAATTATGTTCATTGAGAAGAGGGGGAAATCAAGTATTTGACAAATTGTATTTTAAAAATTATATTTGGTCACTATTATTGAATACATTATCTAAATGCAAAAGAAAACATACATTATTTGAAAATACATAACATATTTCACTTAAAAGTAAAAATCTTTTTGAAATTACCTTAATGTAAACAGGTAATGCACCAAAACACAGGGTTCAAGATCTATGTAAGAATTATAGATAACTTCATCAAATCTGTAAAAAATATAGACAAAAAATGCTATTTAAATTTTTTAAACAAAAATGTTACAAACAAAGAAAATATTCCTACATATAATTAAATTTTAAAAAGGACTGAAATGATTTAAGGAATAAAATAACATATTTAAAGTTACCAATATTTCCTAATACAAAAGAAACCAATAATGAAATTTTTTTGTTAAGCTGTAAATATATAAATCTACTTCAATTTTATAAAAAAAAATTAAGTTTATTGTCCAAATATTTAAAAAATTTTAAAGTTTTTTTTTATTGTGTAATACATTACAAATTTTTATCAGAATTACCAGTTTAATTATTTATTTTCAAAATTAATACTATGTCATGAATATATTTACATTTTTAAAATTAAGAAATAACCACCTCCACCTGTTAAAACAAATTAAATTAAAAGTTTTAAAAATTAATCATACGAAAATAATAAGAGAAAATTTGGATTCGTTTAGTATTTGGATATGATAACAAAATTCTTTAAATATAAATTCTCTTAAAATACTTTGGTTCAATATGCAGTTTTATTTGCTATAATACTAAATTTGTGTATAAAAGTGGGAATTTTCTTGTCATAAAAGTCCATACATGATTACAAGTTTCTCTGAATTTTTGTTAGCATATGAAATTTAAAAGAAGATTTTGTCACAGACTTTGAACTTAAATTCTGCAAATGATAATACTGCACGAAAAAGAAATCCAAACAGTTAAAAGCTGAAGGCAAGCTCATTTAGGAAATTTCTACTATTATTAACCGATCGAAGCGATTGACTTATTGAGTTTTAGTGGATGCATATTTAAAGCAAATCACAGATTTGAAAAGCCATGTGTGAAGAATATATGTAATGACCTCAGTTCCAAAGATTTGAGAGTAAAAACAAATACCTTTTTGCCAAGTTTAGTGATCAATGTGATTTAAAGATTTCAGCACATATGATTTATACTTAATAGTTTATTGAAAATGAAAAGAAAAAAAAATTAGTGGGTTTGAAATTATCAGTCATATGGACTGAAATAAGAATCAGTGATATTGAGCAATAAAGGAAAGGTGAAATTTGGATTAGACCTGATAGCTGGGCACCATAATGTTATGCCTTATGCAAAAAAATAGTGCATTTATAGTCACGGACAAGATGGTTATTTCAAGTTAGTTAAAGCAACCTTTTGCAAAAATAAACAAGCACTCTCTGCATTTTACCAATGAAGCCGAATGCCACAATATTACATTAAAACATTGGAGGATAAACTGTTTCCTGGACTTCTAAATGAACCTCAAAAAGAATATCCTCAAGATAATGTATTGATTCTTACTATAAAATACAGTTTAATTCTTAGAAAATAAAAATTCTTGCCTGGCTAGTATGTAGCCCAAATCTTAAAACAAGAGAGTAACGTTGAGATATCATTTGTCTCTAAGATTTACAACAATGATAAATAATACTCATCTGTAAATGAACTCAAGTGATACATTGCAGATGAATGTGCAAAATCAAAGCCTAATTCAAGAAAAGTATAGTTATTTTTTTAATGGATACTGGTATTTATAATCTAATCAACAAAGATTACACAATCAGTTTATTTTAATTTGATTGTGCATCCAATATTGCCTCAAAAGTGTTGAAGCAATATTGTATTTATTTTTAATTTCTTAACAACTTCAATATGCTTAAGTCAACTTTTGTAGTTGTAATATTGTATATGTAGCATATTACAATGAAGCCATATTGGAGAGATTGATAAAATGAAATAATGCTAAAACTTGTATGAATGTGGTCATTGTCTAAATTTTTGTTTTGTAGTGTATATGACTTAATTATACAATTAGGTAAAATGAATTTTTAAAACAAAAACAAGGAATGTGTTACTTTAAGCTTTCAATGAAAATTAATTTTTAAAAATTCCTAATGGTTAATTGTGCTCCAACTCAAGAAATGGCATTATAGATAAAAATAAATTCAATATATAAAATATACAAAGTTAATAATAAATGCGATCAAAGCCTTTGAAATTAAATATATCATTTATTAGAAATACATAATACATCAGAATATATAGGGAGAGGAACCTATAAATCAAATTAAATTTTATAAAATACTATTTTCCTACCTTGCAAGTTGTTGAATTAAAGCTAATGCTTCTGGTTCTATTAAGCATGTTAATATACAATCTAGACTTAAATCAACACCACAATTTTCTTTTATGCTGTAAGAGGAGAAAAAAATTAAATCTCTCATATATAAATATTTCAATATACCAAAGAAAGAAAATATAAAAATTCTGACATGAAGTTATAAATGAAATAAAAATATTGTCCAAAAATCTGATATAAACTCATAAGATTTCTATCATACAACAATTTCATTTATTTTATTTGGAAAATGAATAATTAAAGAATGTAACAAAAAATATTATATTTATTGACACTATTGCATTATTAGTGAGAGAGGGAGGTTATGCATTCCAATTTGCTCAGTAGCAAAATTATTTGGGTAAACGCCAAATAACAACATTTTTTTAATATGCAATTGCAATTTTCAAACAGGGGGGAAAAAAGAGAAATAATAAACACTTTAAGAGAGTTAACTTGTAAACAAAAAAGTCAGGTCTTTTATCCCTATTATTTCTATTATTTTTGAAAAAAAATCTATGCATTTTTAAAACTTGCAGTTATTATTATTTGTATTTTTATGCGTGATCTAAATGAGGGATGTCAGAACACAGTTATTATAAGAAAACAGACATATTTCATTGGGTTGGGGTTAGAAATTTTATAAGTTAGCATTTTAAATTCCTTTAACATTATGACCATAACAAAATAAACAGCACAGGCTGATAAATCTTGGGAAAAACCAACATTTACAGTAAAAATGATGAGAGCTCAGATTTCTATCTATATCAATAATATCATTTAGCTGTTTGAAATATTAATGTTTTAAAATTGAGTATGTGAGAGTGAGAAGATAAAGAATTTCAAACAAAAGCATGCTAAAATGTAAATGTAAAATACTCTAGATAAACTTAAAATGAACACCAACATATAAAATCTTAAAATATTATTCGAAATTAATCTCACTTGTTAAGTCGAGCATGGCAATACTGCAAGCTGACACCTGAATTTCCTTTAACATTCACAACTTTTTCCCAATCAAAAGGATAATCCCTCTTTCTTCTCAAGCTGAAATCATTGATAATCAAAGATGAAATACCAAGAATTTCAGCCACTTCATCGAGGTTTTCAGTTATTTTAGTAGCTATAAATAATTAAAGAGTTAGATTTACAAATGATGAAATATTCTTATCTCATTTATATCTCAGTTAAATAGTTTGGAACAGTCTCTTACATGTTTCAACTCCTTATGTCATTCTTTTCAAAAAGATTTTTTAATATATAAACAAAAGTTAGAAAAGATAAAATTATACATTACTTATAAATTCTATGATAATAAATAAAATCTTAAAAATTAATTATATCCTTTAAGCCTTTATTGTTGTTTTTTTGCAAATATTTAAACACCTGAGAATGATTATTAAGAGTTTGGAAATCATGTATTGCTTTGCATACATTTTCATTCCAGAGTTCAAGATAACACTAGTTTTGAAAAACAAAAGGAAAAAAATCTAGAAAGTGAAAAACCATAATTATCCATACAAAATAAATATTTAAAATAAAAATACAGATGTTTTTTTTTTGTTTGTTTGTTTTTTACAGCATATCTAAATTTATTTCCAAACTTACAATTCACAGTTAAAATTGGTGATTAAAATATGCTACAGGAAGAATGTAATTTTTACTATTAATTTAGAAACCTAATTTCATTTAATTCAAAACATCAAAATATTTTTTTTTAAACCTTCAAGAGAAGCATTGCAATATATTTTCTCCGTAAAATGGAATTTCGGACTGCAGTGCCTTTACATCCTCCAATGATTATTAATGCCTCAAACTGACATTACATAAAAAGCTCAGATGTGATTGCATTGCTATGCATCTTTATATTATTATAAAAAAAATCCATTAAATTTCACAACTTTTTCTGCAAATAATATTGTTGGTCAATGCTATTCTTTTAAAAATTCTGATATATCTGATTTAAAGATTCTGCCTTAATAAAATTATAACATAGAATATCAAGCAATGATATGATGTGTAATACTGAATTCTGTTTATTTATGCATATACTAAATTCATTAACTTACTCTTAATTATACCAAAATCCAACTATAAATTGAATAATATATTGGACATAATGACATATCATATACTTTCCCTTTTGCTGTCAACTTAAAATACTCATAGATTCAGCAGCAATCAATAATATTTTCATTTAAATATAATTTTGAGAAGGAAGCATTTTTCAGTGTTTTATGCAACATTTATTCTAAAATGGTGACCAAACTGATATTATATCCGTTGTTGGATATTTCCATTGTTATATTCCGTTTCACATCTTACTTGACTTTTCATCTCATATACCAATCAAAGTTACTGATAAATAACTATTTCAAATAAATATATGTTTCATACAATTTAGAAATACTATGTCAATTGTAACAGCAAAAATAGATTAGATTAAAAACATCATAATATATTTATAAACATTATTAATATAATTCTTCAAAAATGATATATTATATTAGGAAGTTACACCCCTTGCTCACTCTATTCAACAAACTTAAAAAATTACATTATGATTCTTCTGGAATCCCTATATGAACCCAACTCACTCATTCTTTAGTTATACATTTCAGCTAGACATAAGAAATTACAAAGAGGTCTAAGACTAAATTTTAAATTATTTCAAATTACATGAACTACTGACATTAACATTTACTAAAAATTAAATCATGAATTTTTAACATAAAAAGTTTCTGGTAACAGAGAGATAAAAAACAAGATATAGAAAAGAAGATATATATAATTGTAAAGTGTTTAAAAATTATAAGTATTTAAATTAATCATTTAAATCTTCCTCATGATGGATTTCCAAGTGGTTTTCTTCATGACTAAATTCAACAATTTTCATCATCAAAACAGTTTACCATGCCCATTTCACAGTTAATAAATCTTTCAACATTTCTAGGAGATATAAAGAATTTCTCCAAAAATTTTTTTATTATTGTGACAACTTTTCATACATTTTCACTTGAATTTTTTTTTTTTCAGAAACATACCAAACAAAAGGAACAGAATAACACCTGTAATTTGGAAATTTCACCCATACACAAAAACGCTCCATACTTCTATTTCATTCATTCTAACTGGATCCTCACATGAACGATTCTTAAACGCTTTCATTTGCTCTAAAAATTACTTTCGATAAATGCGATTTGTAATCAAAATTCCTAAATTTAAATTCATTTTTATCCAACTCAAAAAAAAATAGTATTAACATTTACAACAAAGCTTTGCCAAGCATTAAAAATTTCAAATGATTACCGAGTTCTTTTTGATTTTGCATCCACATAATTGTTATACAGAGATATTACAAAAAATCAATGCATTATTTCCATATCCGAAGAATAAATATTAGTACATAATATATGGATTTTTTTTTAATACTCA
>JAPMOR010117189.1:0-31490 GCA_026543865.1 Argiope aurantia
GGTAAGTGAATGTACTCATGATAGGCTACAAATTTAATGCTCAGATTCTGTAGAAACTTTTAATATTTAGAAGCAGTTTTCATTTTATCACATGCAAAATATTTCCGATATAATTTTAAAAGTAAAATATTCATTATACTCCAACTTCTCCGGAGGATTTTTTTCCTTTTTAAAAGAGTGAAAGCTTATTTCAATTTATCTTGGGAATTCGAATTTTCAAATGAATAAAACTCATTACTTCCACCCGCGTTAGAAGTTAAATAAAAGCTAGAATAGTGTAAAAGAGAACACTCTCAAAATTAAAAAAAAAGTATTCTAAAGGACGGAAAGAGTGTTTAAATCACCTGGAAAAGAGAGGCGAAACAGCTTCGGAAACCAAGATGGAGTATTTAACTAGTTTAATTCAGCAAAATAATTGAAAAGTATTCGAAAACAACAGTAATGTAGAAATATCAGCAGTGACTCAAAATAAATGCCGATCTCAAGAGGGGAAAAAGAATATCAGCTACAATGCGAAAACAAAATTTATAAAAAGTAAAAGTATCGAAATATTCACTTTTAGGATTTTAACAGGAAACTCCCCATGCTAGGGAACGTTTCTTACATTAATTTCATTGGAGTAAAGGAAAAATAATGAAATGAGAACAATAACTGGAAATCGGTAACGTTGCCGCTAGCTCATTTAATTTTGAGCTGTTTTATTCGTCACTAGTTTTATCTAATTAAAAGGATAAAGGATATATATAAGTTTGTGTCACTCTTTGAATCTTCTTTTCTAAGGATTTAACGCCATTCCCTCAATTATTATTTCATAAGCAGAATTTGAGTACTAAGATTAGTCTGGTATTTAAAAAAATAATAACAAATAATCACTGTGGAAATATTTTATTAAATGTCCCTGCCTTATTAATATTTATTAATAAAAATCTTTTTGAGCTCTAGTCTTTTGATTATTTCAAACTTTTACAATATTCTGGCAAAATTATCGTTTTTCTGGTTATTTTTAAGCCAATTTTATAGTGTATTTGGAATTTTTAAATGTCTACTGAAAAAGAAAGTTGCTCCAGGCTAAAAGCAAAAAAGAAAACTCAGACCTGTAAATGCCAGCGCTAGAATAAATCAGATTCTTAGATGAACTCAAAATGGCCCCAATTATGATGCAGTTCGTATATAAATAATCCAGAAAAAGATATTACCCATAGAGGTAATTCAATCCCACACCATTATTATATCCACCGGAGAAGTAAGAAACTGCTAACTTAAACTGCCGCCACTAATTCCTATATCTGTGTACCCGCCCCAGTTGAATTTCTCAAAATTAATGATGGAAAATATTTAAAAGAATTACAAATAATTTTAATTATTACAATGTATTGGTTGATGTCGTATTTTAATAATTTTTTCTGACTTAAATTTTAATTTAATTGCGCAGTGTTAATTGTTTAACATTGTAACCTAATATGACATAATGGAATATAATGTTTTGTCTTAGCTTAGCAAAAATGTATTATTTTATTAAGCTAAATCAATACATGAAATTCATCATGCACTTCATTTTTAATAAAGCTGAAAACTCTTAAAACTTTACATTCAAGCATCATATCTGAAATTTCTACCAAAAAAATACAGATATGAGACAACCACATTGAAAAAAATCAAAGGGCGTTTAACATGGAAACAATTCAATACTTAGTGTGAAACATGCTTCTCTTCTATATAAATTGAAATAAACAAAACCATTATCAGTTCCGAAATATAATTCACGTATCTCTTTTTTTGCACTACCTTAAAAGTCACTGAATTCACATTTTAAATGAAATGCCAGGAATAACAACGAACCAAGAACTATCAAAATTCCCTGCGTGATTTACAATACATTTTTATGAAAACCAATTTAATTTTGTTTGCAATTCAACATCGATTTGGACTGTTTTTAGCACATTTACAACATGAGTACCTCAACTTCATTCTTTGAGCTGTGAAGGTAGAAATTGAATAGAAGAGATTAATGTCAAATGTGGAAACAATAAAGTATGATGCAATATAAAAAGTGAAAGATCTTTTATCAAACAGATCCCTATGAAACACTTTATTTATTTAAAGGTTGTAAAAGTGATGGATGATACATCACAAGAGATAAGAGTTGTGGGAAAAAATTTTATGTACTTGCAGCACTTTTTTAGTGATGCTGAAGGTGTGAAAATGAAAGAATAAAGTGCGAAAAATTTGCTACGAATCGAAAAAAATAAAGATATTAAGAGGTAATAGCGATGTTTTTCTTATCATAAAACTAAAAACAGGTACCAGTAGATATTAAATTTTATCTTTATATTGAGATAAAAAATATTTTTTTTTCAAAAAATGTTTTTAAAAATATTTGTTTGTGATCATGGTGCAATACAATTATTATAAAAACATTATATGAGATGAAATATTGATCTGATTGATAATAATCTTAATCATGTCAAACATAAAATAAACAATATTGAACGAAAAATTAAAAAAAAGTTATTTCCAGACAGTATGATTCCTTCACTGTTATTTTTCTTTAAAAATTTTGGAAGAACAATAGTAATATCAAATCTGTAAAAAAGCATTTAAATATAAATAACAACAGTTTCAAATATTGACCCGTTTTATTTTTGATTCCATAACTGTGGTAAGCCTATCAGAACAAATAAAAACAAATGGTAATAAAAATTCAAAAAATAAAGAAAAAATAAAAAAATAAAGAAAAAATAAAGAAAAAAAAAATGACTTTGTAAAAGCGGTTTGCATTTTAGAACAAAGGTTAAATAATAGAGCAAAATATTAAAAGAAAGAACATAATCGAAAATATCAAACTATAAACCAGAACAAAAATAAAAATTTTTAAAAATGATTCTTAAATAATATCAAGATTGTCGATCTAGATTTTATCACAATGCTCTATGAATGAAATTACATTCAAAGTTGCATAAAATATTTCAATTATAGCACTTTAAAAATCAGTAAATATTTTTAGAAGCAAATTTAATTCAAATAAAATTTAATAAGTATCAAAATAAAATCAAAAGTGATCAATGATTATAGCAAAAATAAGTTATAATACATTAATACTTTTAATTTTATCGAATTGCTGGATTATTAATTAATTAATTTTTGGAATAAGCAAAATAGTTAAAAGGTTCAAAATTGTTTTATTGTCTTCTATAATATCCCAATCAATTATATGCTTAGATATAAAATTCTGTAAGATGTGCTTACTGTAAATTAATCAATTCTTATGTGACACAATAAACATAACATTTTTCAGACTTTTGCAGAAAATAATTTTCTACCACTTATAACTACTAAATGTGAAATCGACTGATTATTTGCATTTAAAAAACTTATTATTGGATCTAAAAATCTTCTTTAAGTTTTTTAGATCCAAAACTACAAAAAAATCAAACTGTTCATTTGAAACGGATTTGAATTTGTTTTAAAGTTTCAGAATGCGAAAAAAAATCGGAAAACTCAAATTATTTATCCTTCGTGCCTTGGGCATTTAAAAATTGAAAAGAAGTGCAGCTCATTTCTTAGCTCTGCTTATATAATTTTAAATTACTCAAAATTCAAATTTTTTTTATAAATTTCTAAATTAGAGAGATTTTGTTTTATAGCAATTTTAAGTTGAAAAACATATTTTCTGAAATTTTCAAAATTTTGGTCTTTAAGAAATAATTTTTTGTAGGTAGGCTTTTATATGTTTAATGCTAAAATTCAAAAATATAAATAGGTTATAATATTTTTTTATAAAATATCAAATCGATTGTAGTCATATATTGCAAGAAATTATTTGTTCAATTCATTTTGCTTAAAAGAATGAAAAATAGAGCAATGCTAAACATCAAAATTTAAAGATGATTTGCATTTAATATATTATATATTAATATTATATAAAGTTCATCTATGAGTTTAAACATAATTTATATTTATTATACTCGTCATATTAAAAAATAATTATTTGAATTATTTTTTAAATAATTGTAATTTATATTTCTCTATTTATTAGAATAATCTCATGCTAGGATACTGGAATATATATTCTTTTTTATGAAATCAAGAAATTGTTTTCATGTTCTATTTTTCATTGAAAAGTAGCCGTCCTCCTCAATTAAGGAAATTTAATTTTTTATAGAAGAAAGAAAAGAAATAATAAAAGAAAAAAATTTGCATAATATTAAAATTGTGAGAAATATATATTCAGAAACACTGATTCGATTTTGAGTGGTACCATAATTGTATTGAAAAAAGAAAGTTAATTGTTAATTCAGAAATTTGAGAGGGAAATTCTGTAAATAATTTTGTTTTATATACAAATTTTGCGTGATTAAAAGGAATTGGAACGAATGTCATTCATTCTCACTATAATTAATGCTTAAATAAGCCTACAGTGCCCGAAAAAATTATAAGGACACACGAAAAATCGTCAAATCTAGAAGCCTTGTTTACAGAATCGTATGCAAATTTTTGCAGCAAAAATAGAAGTAAAATTAAAATATTTTATGCGTAAAGTAATTAAAATTTTCAATTTTAAATCTGCTAAAATTTAAATTTTGATTTTCAAACCTAAATGAAAACGGAAAAAAGTATAAGGACATTGCTCCAGTAATTATTTAAAAATTTGCATATTTGAAAGCATAAAATGACAATTCCGAATTAAAAGATTCATTTGCGAAAAGAATTTCTCACTCGGCGACTTTCAGTGTGAATTTTTAAACGATGCCCAAAGGAACTCAACTTTCTGACTCTGAAAAAGGAAAAATTGTTGCTTTTCGAGAATGTGGATTAAGTGGATGGGAAATTTCAAAAAGAATCAAGAGATCTAAAACGGGGGTTTATAATTTTCTAAAAAATCCTGGGATGTATGGTATGAAAAAGTGAACTGGGAGACCAGAAATTCTCACTCTTCGACAAAAAAGAATGATTGTAAGGAGAGCTTGCGAGAAAAGAGAAACCGCAAATGAAGTTAGACAAAATTTCAGTTCACCATGCTCAACAAGGACTGTTCAAAATGTTTTGAGTAAACATCCTCAAGTTTCTTATGGGAAATTAGTGTCACGCCCCCTCTTACAAATCACCTTAAGAAAAGAAGAGTTTACTTTGCCAAAAAATACATTTCTTTTGGTCAAAAGTGGGCTGATGCAATTTTTTCGGACGAAAAAAAGTTCAATCTTGATGGACCTGATGGTTTTTGTTATTTTTGGTATGATCTGCGAAAGACCAAGGAAGTGTTTTCCAGGCGTCAATATGGTGGTGGCTCGGTTATGGTATGGGGCGCCTTTGCGGCAAATGGAACCACTCCAATTGTATTTATCAACCGTAAAATGAATTCGGACAGGTATGTTGATATGTTAGGAAAAAGTTTGTTACCTGAAGCGCCACTAATTACTTCAGGGGACTATATTTTTCGGCAGGATAATGCTTCGATACACGTTTCTACGAGTGCAAAACTCTGGTTTGAAGCTAATTCTGTAAATTTATTTGATTGGCCGGCGAGAAGTCCCGATTTTAATCCAATCGAAAACTTAAGGGGACTTCTAGCCCGAGAAGTTTATAAAAACGGCACACAGTATCAATGTACACAAGATCTTGTCGTCGCTATCAAAGACGCTTGGGAAAAAATATCTGTGGACATTTTAAAAGATCTTTCAGGATCTATGACGTCTCGGCTTATTCAAGTGATTGACAAAAAAGGTAGTTTTCTTGATTATTGAAACATTTTTTAAGTATTTTACAACATGTCCTTATAATTTTTTCCATATTTCCTTTAATGTTAAATTTTGTAAAATCAATATTTTGAAGCTAAATTATGTTTTTTATGTGGTATAAGTGTTATCACAAAATTATGCAGCAGAAGTAAGAAATATAAAAAGTTCATTTAGGCGAAATGGAAATAAAGCATATTTTCATGCAATTACATGTTGTCCTTATACTTTTTTCGCGTACTGTAAAATTATGTTCATGAATGCATCATATTTCATAGTAAAATAAATTTCATTTTGAAAGTCTTTACGAAACTATTATTTTCATTACTAAAATATATATATATTTTTAATTCTTCCATTAGATATAAGGTAATTGAATTTAAGAAAGTGTAATCCACATTTCAGATAAACTAAACATGAAAAATATTTTCTTTTCAGAAAGACATTTATGCTATTCAACAAGATTAGTCCCATTTAAAATGCATGAAAAGCATTTAATATTAGGAAAAAAAATTCTTTTTCATATGTATTTTGAAGAGATCTAATTAACTCAATGACCGAAAGCATCTCTTCTTATCTCTGAAGAGAGTTTAACCGGCGTTTGAAAAAGCAAACAGCTATCGGACACAACTTACTTTGTAAATTCAAAGGAAAAATTGTGTATTGAAGGTATCGATAAAGTTTTTTTAAATCAAAATTAAAACTCTTATAAGCAACGATATGTAGTTTGAAATAATTTCGAAAGGACTATTTGAAGTTTAATAAGTTACTTTCAGGCAATTAATGCGCTTTGTAAGCAATTATCTGTTTAAAGAATCCTGGTAATTAGGGCAGTTAATATGCTGATGAATATTCCTTATTAAATGAGGCTTAGAAAAAGCAATAGCTTTAATTTAAAGAAAGAACATATGGAAGAAAAGATATCAAATAAACTTCTGCCCTGCTAATAATTCCACCGATTATATGAATATGCATATCATACCGTTAGGCTTTATTATTCTTCATTAAAGTACTTCAAAATATATTTCACATTACATAGAAAAAAACAGATAATAAAAAGGAAATGTTATGGAAAAAATTCACTTTGTCCTAATCAGTGTGAAATTCATAGTGATTCCAACAAAGGAAAAGTAAATGAACAAATATTAACATTACCTATTGCCAGCTTTCATTCTTTGTCTCTATTTCTTTTACATCGAATAAACTAATGTAAATATCATTCTCTTCTATCAAGCCTTGAAAATACAATTATATGAAATTTGAATTTTAAAAGGAAAAATGAAGCATTCTTTCTTCTTTTTTTTTACTTCATTTTCACACATCAGGAAAGATTCCATGTTCAGTTTTGGAACCTGTTGTTTCTTTTATACCGCTTATGCAACATAGCTATTTCGTACCGCTTTCAATTATTTTGCTGAATTAAACTCTTTTTTCTTCGCGCAAGCTTTACTTTTCCTTGCTTCCAAATGTTATTTCGTGATAACTGACGCTTTAAAATTTTGCGTTATCTTTACTATTCTTTTTTCGTCTCACAAGCTTTACTTTAAACATTTCATGTGAATTTGCATACTATTTGCGATAGTTTGTATAGTTAATTTGGAAATCCATATTAAAACTTTTCCTTGCTTCCAAATGTTATTTCGTGATAACTGACGCTTTAAAATTTCTCGTTATCTGTACTATTCTTTTTTTCGTCGCGCAAGCTTTACTTTAAACATTTCATGTGAATTTGCATACTATTTGAGATAGCTTGTATAGTTAATTTGTAACCCCATACTTAAAACCAAAATACCAGAAGATATTTAAATAAATTAACGAGAGTTCGTGCTTTTTTGTCAATTAGGTTACTTCAAATTTATTTAATTTAAAATATTATAGAGGCATATATGAAAGATATATAGCTTCACAATTGCACAAAAGGGTTAATCTATTTCCCTTCAAACATGCCTATTTAAAGCATTTCTACTAAAGTGCAAAATACTATAAAATATGCAATAAAACAAACTGAAAACTGCAGAACGAACTATTGTGGTGGCGGGAAAATTTTCTTGTGATTAATCCATAAGCAACTGATGATACTCCAGCACAGCCATACCCTTTAATAGTAGGCCCCACGGTGGGCGCCAATGTGGTGGAATGTTGATTATTAAAGAAATGTCAACAACAACATTCGCCCTGTTGCTTCCTGCACAGATCATAATAATCTACATACCACCACACTATTAGAAAAAAAGTATTTTTAAAAAAATATCATACAAAGAATATTTGGTAATGGAATGACTAATTAGCTACCATCCTTCTAGTGTAGAATCCGAAGGTAATGAATTGGCTTTGAACGACACAGTCTTTGATATCCTTCCCTGCTTCATGCAATTATATTCAATCTTGAATATTAGTCACAATTACATAAGTCATTTTTTCGGCGTGATTGTAAAAATATCGTGAACACGTACTTAATATACTGACATTGATTAAATATGAAGTAAAAGTCGTTGTACACTTTGTTCAACAGATTCAAATGCACTATTCTAGAGAAGATGTGAAATGCCAAATATGAATGGTTGAATAAAGCCCTGTTAAATTTGATATGATTTAAAATTATTAAGTTTATAAAGATTATATTTGAATCAACCAGTAGTTATTAAGAGCAAATTACATGAAAAAGAATGGTTCGAGGTTTGAATTTCAAAATACATCTCACCAATGTATAGCTTAAAGTGATTGCCTTATATCCATTTATTTGTGCATTAAAATACAATGGATTATTGCGATTCTTAATATGAATAATGCCAAATACAGACAATCGAAGCCGTTTCCTTTCCTTACATAAATAAAAGCATTATTCGTTGGTTTCATATCTAATATTTAATCTTAAAAAGTAAACTATTGTTTTCAATTATCAATATACTTATTTGCTAGTTGATCTTATAAAGTTTCTTGCATTTGCAACATCTATTACATATTTCACAATTCCTTAAAATTCACGTTAAAAAGAATATTGGGCATACTATTTCATAAATCAACCTCTTCTGATACATAGAAAAAAATAATTTCAAATAGAATTGTTTGAGCTGAAAATTATTTAATATCGTAGAGAAAAAGAAATCAATGCATTTAAGAAATGAAATAAAAATAAAGACGCCGAAAAAAATTTTAAGAAATTATAATATACGGTGAAAATAAATAACAAGATTTTCATCTTTGAATCTTCATCTAGGAATATGATATTTACATTTGAAAATGAAGGAAAATTTAATGAGAGTGTCATACTTCAAAAATATTTTTCTCTATAAAGTCTCTTTCTTTCTTTCTCTTCTTTCTTCAAGAGTTTTCTGAATATCTTACTGAAGGTTTTCGTTTCTTTTTTTAACCAGGAACTTTTTTCTGCCAAAATATGTAATATTAAAAGAAAAGTTCTAATTCATTTAATTCCATCAAATAATTGAACAAACAGAAACATTATAATTTAATTGGCATTCATAATCTTTAAGTCCAGTGTTCTAACTTTTCCAACTGAGGAAATACATTTACATTATTTAAATCCTAAATTTGTTGCATACAATAAAGTATTTTAATACTCTGTTTTACCTTTTTTTTTGGTAGGTTAAACATTTTATGGCCACAATATCTTATTAGTAGTTAATAATAATGTACTTAATTGACATATTCTAATTTGTTTCCTCTACTGTGCGTTAAAAATTTATTTTATAAGCATTTTATTCAAAAATATAATAAATTTCTTAAAAAACATTTGAATCATTGTTTTCTTTTAATTCTTAAACATTATTAAAGTGTCGATTGGATTATATTGGATAAATATCAATCGAAATATTTTATACATGTAATTCACATAAAAGTTATTCGTTTCATTTTATATAAAAATTCTGTAAATTCAAATTGAGAATTTTTTGATGCATAATAGAGTTTTTAGTTGGAATGAGTTGGACGTTTCTCTCTTAATAAGCTGAAATTTTTTTAAATAAAAAGAAAAGGAAATTGTTATTAATTTTATTATTTCTAATTTAAAAAAAAAAGATATATTCTATTTTTTGCTGAAAAAGATACATGAAGATAAAAATAAGAACAATAAATTAATAGATATGATGAAACAAACCTTGTAATTATTGAGAATAAATTGATGCAAACATAATAATAATTCACTATAAGAAATTATTAATAAGCTAGGGAAATATTTGAGAAAAAAACTGAATTAAAAATTCACTGTGATTAAATACTATTCGTAATTATGAAAGAAAATTAGATAAGTTTCACTCTCGGTTGATTAGTGATATTAAATTTGGCTGAAACTTAGTGAACAATTACAATTAATAACTAAATTAAATTAAACTCTATGCTATTTTCATCAATGGAAATTTTTAATTTTTGGAGACTGACATATTCTAATTGTTGACATTCACAAACACCCTCTGACATACTGAACATCTCTTTTTTCAAATAAAGGCGTTTTAATTCACAAATTCAGATTTAAATTTTAATTCTGTTAAAATTTCAGAAAATTATGCAGAACGAAAATTAAGCTATTCAACTTGCATTTCGAACACATGTGAAATTTCCGCATGATCTGTTTTGATTTAATTAAAACTATTCGGAAATTCGTAAGATATCTAATTAATTCTCGGTTTCAATAGAGGGGTATTTACGGAACTAATTAAAGCTTGCAAATCAAGCTTTTGATTTTCAGCTGATTCTCGTAATATAATAATATAAATTTTCTTTGTAACTAACTGCAGTAATAGAGAATATGTCACATGGAGGATTAAATATTAAATATATCCGAAGTAATGTATCTGGCTACAACAAAGGTTGCAAATTTCAAACTAAATAATTCAAATTTCACAAAAATATTCAAACAAAAATAGAAAATACATTTTCCCTTTTTTTTCTGTTACTTATAACAAAACAGGATGCTTTTATGAAACAAAATTTAAAACACCAAAAGAAATACTAATTTCTAATTCAAAATATAGTAGCATGATAAGGGTTTAGGCTTGACTTATTTATCTTATCTTTCGCTTGCTAAATTTTATCAGCCACTGAATTTTTTCACATGAATTTTTTCATCAATCAATTAACGGAAATTTAATGAATATAAGGAACAGAATTTAGAAATGGATGAACATTCAATATTTTTCATCATAACATATATGTGAAGTTATTTAAAATTCAAAAATCAAATTGATTTAATTTTTAATTTTGTTGCATAGAAATCCGAGAAAAATGATTTTGAATCTTGCTTTAATGATAAAAGTAAAGGAAATTTTAGATTATAATTGTAACGGTGAAAGAAACCACGTGAGTGAATACTTGATAAAATGCAGAATTAATTCTAAATCTCATCAAGAGAATAATAAGCCTTTCTTGAAGTCGAGGTTAAAATATTTCCTTAAAATTTAATAAAATTAAAAAATTCTGTAACAAAATTAGTATTATGGACAAGGTAATTTTTTAAACATCAAGATGGAATTAAAAAGCAATTTTATATTCTTGTATTTTTTTTAAATTATCACCAAAAACATTTAAAACTTATATATAATTGGAATAAAATAACGTACTAACTACCTGCTGTGGAGTTAACATGTCAAACCGTCAATCACATTTCACTAAAATTTCCTTATTGTAAGTCTAAATATCTACCTGTAAACCCTTGTGTTCGAATAAATTTGCACTAACTTAATTGCTTATTGATACAAGATATTGATATACTTAAATATATATATATATATATATATATATATATATATATATATATATATAGTTTTTTTCAGATAAATTTCAAGTTAGATTTCAATATATTTCACAATTACCCTTAAAAATTCTTCCTTTACATTGTTAGAATATTCATATTTTGCATGAAAATATAATTATAAATTATTAATAATCAAATCTATCCTTTTCCTTTACTTTGTTAGATTATTTTTACTTTGCATTAAAATATATTATAAATTATTAATAATCAAGTCTATTTAAAAACCATTTTCATTCACATCAATTTTTCAGTTTCGAAAAAAGGAAGTTTTCAAAAGTTTCCCATCGTTTATTTATTTATTTTTTTAAAATCGTCTTAAAATTAATTTTTTTTCTGTAGAAATACACTGTGATAAAAACGTCATGGAAAAAGATTTATTACTTTTGTGTTGAATGGAAAAAAACTATTAGACAATATGACAGAACTTGACTATTAGACAGACAAAAACTTGTTAAGTCGGTAAAGTATTCGATCAAAACGAAAAAAAAAATAATAATGTTCGTAGATTGATGACTAATTTGAATATAAAAGTCATTTGCATTGGTTTTATCATGTAAGTTCATCAATGCCAAGTGATTTATTTCAAAATGGTTTATTTTTTTAAAACATTAATTATACGATTTAAGCGGAAAGAAATAAATCATAAGAAATTCACATAGGATTGAGCAATACACTTTTTTTATGCTTCAACTTTTCATTAGTTGCTCAAAAAATTGAGTACAAAGCAATTTAATGGGATTGAAACTTTTTAAAAAACTTTTTGCTTTTCCTGAAACAATTCAACAATTCAATTCATTTGCTCAAACAATTTAGTACAAAGTAATTTAAAGTGATTTAATTTAAAAAAACTATTTGCCTTTTCTTCAATTCATAATTCGTAAAATTGGTAAGCAAAACAAAGTACTTCTTGAGAAAATCCGAGAAACTATATACAAAGGATAAATTTAGTTCAAGAGAAATCAGAATATTCAAAATTCTTATTTATCAAGAATTGAGATTTCAAAAAGCAATAAAAATCCAAAATTCATAATTTAAATGAAAATAATGTTAGCAAATTCCTTTTTTTTCTGAAATTATTTTTTCTAATATCTTTAAAATTTAGCAATGTTTATTCAAATAAATATAAAGAATCAATAAACTATTGAACATTAAAAGTATTGATAAAATAGGGATTTTGAACTCAAATTCTAACAAAATAATTATTTAGAAATAACTAGAATGAATTTTAATTTATATGTGCTGCATCTTGTTACAATAATGTTTTTACTATATTGTTTGTACTGTATAAATCTATTTGATATAGATTTCCTAGTTTTCATTTCAGTCATGAAATTAATAACACAAATTTTTTGAGTTTTTGTTTAACGAAAGTTTAATACTATCAGCATTTACGTTTCAAATAACCTTAATCCTGTCTTATCTTAGATTTTTTAATATCTTTCAATTACATTACTATATTTTAATTTATGTAATTAAAGGAGATTTTCGCATGAAATACTATTCATTAAAATAATAATGATACCATTTTTAAAGCGAATATTAAATATGTGCACCGAATAATTATTTTATTTACTTTTAATAGAATCACAAATTGAAGAACGCAGTCCGGTCTCTTTCCTTCTGAACTTTCTTTGTTTACAAAATGCATTAAAAAACTCATTTTCAAATTTCAGAAAATGGAAGTGGAAGGTTTTAAACATGATTTACATTTTTTATTAGTAAAAACGATGGATTAAATGAACTTTCTGCAAAGGCCTTTAAAACTGAAAAGAGGAATGTGACCTTTGCTAAAGAAGGTTTTCCAAACTTTTCCAAGTGTAAAAAAAAGTGGATGCTCGCGGATAGATAATGGATGATGAAAATTAATGAAATCCTTTAACAAGGAAAGAGAAAGATGTCATAATCTCTCCATCTTAGAATTATTCAGCAGTTTCAAAAATTAGAAAAACAATTTTTACTTTTCGTATAAATGAATGAAAGTTGAAGGAGCCGATTTCCATCCGTTATGAACTTTAAGATTTACTTTTTAATTAAGAGACAGCTAGCTTCATTATATTCAATCTATATTTAGTTTTAATTCTTTAAATATTCTTTAAATATTTGTAACAGTTATTTTTAATAGTAAAGGATGTCTATTACAAATTTAGGCCAAAACAAAAATAAATCAGGTAATACATTTTATTAGGAAAGAGCCTCTATGCTTATATATTCTAATGAAATGTTCAATAAATAAAATTTTTATTTTTGAATTAATTTTTATTTTTTGTTTTTTTTCAAAAGTAAAAATGGTTAGATTTTAAAAATATTTCGATTATTTATGTTTAAATGGAACTCCCTACATGGTCCATCATACCTTCTTCCTCAAAATTATTCATCATTCATTCATCATTATTACTAATTTCCTTCATTATTATTACTCATTTCATTCATTGTTTTTGAATGAAAGTTTATGTATTTTATTACAAAATTCATAAGATTAAAATACTTACGGCGTAATGCATATAAAATAATTTTTATATTTTTTTAAGCAAATCATGGAAGGATACATTTGGTGCCTGGTTTTAAGCTTCAATTCTGTTCATCACTATTCATACAAGAAAATATCTTTATTTGACAAAATAAATTTATATATTCTGAATAAAGAAAAAACTTACCACTATTCAAAGTGAAGAGGACAACTATAAGTTATTTTACTGTTTTAAAATGGCATATTTAACAGGAAGAAAATGTGTTTGCTAATACGCAAGATGTTTCCAAAAAGTGGAATAAGCTTTTATTTCTCTGAATATTGAAATTAGGTGTATTCTTACAGACAAAAAATTTCATTAAATGAGCTGAAAAATAATATGAAAACTGAATTCTGTGTTGCTGCAAACATCGTTAAAAATTATATTTTTATATAAACTCCGCGGAATGAATGGCCAATTAGTAAAATGTTTCTCTTACATTCATCCACACAAATTTTCATGTTATACCTATAAAATTATCTTGAGTTCAGAGGAACTAATCACAAATTAAGCACACAAAAATATCTTTCAAAAGTGCAAACTTATTCAATACAGAAAAATGTCAAATGAAAATATTTGTCCAAGAGTAGAATTAGTCTAAAATACAAAAAAAAAAAAAAAAAAAAAAAAAAAGATAATGATTGCTTCATTTAAAAGCCTGAGATCAAAAATTTTAATAGCTTCTTATTAGCAGTTCTTTTGTTTCATTTGTAAATTGCGATTGATAAGTGGATCTCATTCGAATCGAAACCTCTGTTGCGGAATTTAACAAAAAAAGAGAAATAAAGAGATATTTAAAACTCTCGCAAGCAAATTAGATGTAAATATATCAACGCATACTTACATCTTTAAGAATATTTCCCAGAATGCATCTACCATTCCCAGCAGAATTATGACAGCTCAAATAAAACATAACTGCCAAGAACTTAGTATTTCATATTTGACATAAGTTGCGTGATTCGAAATCATAGTTTTCAATCTATCAATCATCAAAGCTTTTCAATATAATAAGCGCAGTTAGCTTTATTTGTAATTATATAAATTCCTTTTGCCAAAAAGTTTTATGAAGCCTGCATCATAACATCAAAATGCCACTTTGCAAAAAATTCATAAGCACCACAGTAACAGTTGAATGTTTAAGTATAAATTTTCGTGAACAATTAAATATTTTTAGGATAAGTTTCACCCTGTTTCTCTGATAACATTCAAGACTTTTAAAAAAATCATGCATCAATGTATTTATCTACATATCTATGTGTTTAGATATTTCCCACAATTATCCAAGATGTTATTAAAATTTTTACAACGCATATAATATACAACAAAGAAAGTAAGATTCCATATAACCTCATATTAAAAAAGTTTTTTTTAAATATTTTAATGCCTAAGCATTAGAAAATGAAACATTTAAGCATTATTTTATCTATCCTACTTATTACCATTTATGAAAATGAGAGATATGACTAAAACTATAAAAATATTTCTGAAAGTTACTTTTTAAATTTAAGAATTATTTGACACAATAATTCTTATTGCGATTCATATAAATTAAAAAAATCACTTTTTAAAACTCCTAAAACTTCCCTTTATCTGTAGAATTTCTATTTTTCATCTTAAAAAAACAATTTGCATAATTTTCAGATTCAGAAAGTAAAAAAAAAGTTTCATTTAATGATTAAGTCAATTATTAAATAAAAATTTAATTTATAACTAATAAAAGTTCAAATATCTAAAGTTAATAACTCCATATTTATATAGTGGCATAACGGATTTCCGTGTAGCATTTTTCATTTACTTTTTTTCAAATATGTACTCTATTAAATTTAAAAGTCAGCCATACTTTTATTAAACTGCAAAGCGCTTTGCAAATACAAAATATGAAGGTTTTTTTCTACTTGCAAAAATATATAAAAATTAAACACTTTCAAAAATGGAATATAACAACTTGCTTAATTTAATCTTAAAGAAATTTAGGAAAAAAAATTGATGGCGAAAAAACGTTTTTTTCTGAAACTCTTTCTCTCTTCTCACAACAAATATAATTTATTAACAGTAGATGTTCTCCACCAATTTTTCTATCTTGTTATTCAACAAATGTTTTCATTTTTCATAATTTAAAAATCGATAAGCTTTTTTAAAATAAATTCATTTTTCTAAAAAAAATATTGATGTTCGATAATTATTTTTTTTTCTTTTTCTTTAGATTTCAACACATCCTATGAAGAGAGAAAAAAATAAACTTACTTCCCTCATAATAAGTGAACTTTTTCAAAAAACGACAGAAAAAAAACTATTTTTAAAAAGCTTTCCTAAACTGTTCAGTTTAATTTTAAACTCTTTAAATCTATGTAGCACATATTAGATTTGAATAAAATGAGATGAAGTGAATCATCATATATAATATAAAATATTTCTGAAAAAAAGGAAGCATTTATACTATAAATGAATATAAAAAATAAATTTTAAAAAAATTACAGCGAAAAATTAGGAAGAATCATATTATTGAAATCCAACCAATTGTAAAAGTATCATATCTAAAGTCTCTGCTATTGTTTTTTATTCTTCTGTTGACTCTCTGCAAAAAAGAAAGAGTACTCAATAAAAAGTTTATTTAAAATGACTCCGGTGTGGCATTATTATGTATATTTATAGTTAAAGTATGTTTTATCGTCGAAATGATAGAATCTTTATTCATAAAGCTCAAGCAATGAATTAAATGTTTGAAGAAATGGTTTTGTGAGAAAAAACAAAGTGCAATGCATTTTGAGGATCTATGAAAGCAAATACATTATTTCCTTTTTTAGGGAATTGTTTGTTCAGATCGAAAAATATAATGCTGAGATTTTGAGATCCTTCTTTTTCTCGACTGTCAATTTCTTAATAGATGGTCTAGAACGACACCATCCACTCCCTTTATATTCTTCTTCTTTTGCAATTATACTTTTTTATTATTATCTTTATCCTTTCTTGATATTGAAATATTAAAAGTTAATAGCATATGTTGGATCTTGTATTACTCAACAGATGCTAAACAAAATGTAGCTAGAGTTAGAATAGTGGATATACATTCTGAGAGCAAAATAGTGGAGAGTTGAGATTGAAATTTACTAGATTTTTTAGTTTTAATGAAAACTTCATAGCAATACGTAAATAATAAGCATAAAAAATTAATCTCTCTAAGCATAAAATATGATTATACACAGGTGTACTATAGAACCTTTTGATATTTGATTGCATCGTTTAAAATTTGATGATGCATAAAATTTTGCTAGAAAATAGAATTATGAAAATTTGCATATAACAATAATAGAAAACAAAAAAAATCTAAATTTTGACCGACAACATTTTGAATTTTTTGAATTAAATTTAAATTCCTTTTTTTGTCATAAATATCAATTTTGAAATTGTTTTGTCATTAAATAATTTAATCCAATTTCGGTATTAAAATATTCTGAGCAAAATTCATATATATGTGTTTGTATGTAATATTTAATTATCTTTAATACTTAACTATTTTATCAAACATCATAATTTTTTCCTCGTTTCTGTAATAAAAAGTGAATTCTTTGCTTCTCCACAGCCATCCGTTGCATTATAATATTTTAATAAACGAGATTGTGTATGCTAATGACACTTCCGTTCTAAATATGGAGTGAATGTAAGATTCGAATTTAAGAGATATAATATAATCAAACTTTTAATGATCAATTTTTTTAAAAAAAATCCTCATTCTCTGTCATTTCTTCCTTCTTTCAGAGATTTTATTGCATAAGCAAAGTGAAGGAGATATATCTCTTATGTATACATTTTATGAAATAGATGTAGGCTTTGAAATATTTTGAGAAGAGCAATGCTCCTGATATATTTGCACCTTTTTAGTCTAGAAATTCAAACTTGCATATTTCTCCATTTTACAATGATTCACCAAATTTGTAATAGAAAATAGTAATATCCTTAGCAGAGGTATTCAAAATATTTGATGATTTTAGAAACATCTATCGAAGTATAATTGAAAGTTTTACAAGTATCTGACATGTAATATTGTAATAGTTTTGAAAAATATTGCAAAATATATTTCATTTTATGAGATTCGGATAGTTAGAGATTTATATATATATATATATATATATATATATATATAATGATATTTTAATTCTAATTTCAATTTAATTAATTTCCAATATTTTATCTTCATTTAGCCCATAGTAACTTCATTCTAAAAATATTCTTTTATTTCGTGATCCAATTACACTGTAAAACTAATGCGCCATCAGTACTACGTATTAAATGAAAATTATACTTCATTTGATACTTTTGCCCTTGTCACAGGTCATCATATGTATTCCAACCGCGTGTGGCCGGAAATCTTATGATATATAAGGCTAGTGATCATTTGTTCGGCCCTTTTTACCTCCTTTTCTTACTTCTGTGTTTGTGCCGTGCTGCGTCTTCTTATTAATAATTATGCTTTCCCGAAATGGATATTAAAACGAAATTATAAATACCAAGTCTCTTCCCTGCTTCGAACCTGCATTCTACTTAAAGCAAAAAAAAATCATTATATATTATTTAGCACACAAGATTCGAAAAAGTATTACATATATATATGATTTTTTTATTTTATAAAATTTCTTGATTCCTTTCTTTCATTCATTAACAATATTTGTTATAAATAATAAACATATATATGGAATATTTCCTTTTAACATAAATATTCCTATTTATTAAGATAAAACATCAAGGTCATCAACAAAATAAGTGTTTCGAAATCTAAACGGAACTTTTGAGAAATAACTGCATTTCGTAAACATTGAGAATTCTTTTTTAAATAAAATATTTCAAAATACCTAATATGCTTGAAGCATAAATTTATGAATTATTTCATTTAGCTCAAACGAAATTTGTTTTTCACATTCATTTTATTGTAGTTGAATCAAAAATATCAAGCTATAAAATGCAAATGCACAAAAAATTAATATTAGAGTAATATAAAGTAATTGATAAAGTTTAAAACTTTGGAATTTTGTCTTGACAAGAAAAAAAACACATTCATTCTAAAAAGTAAATAACACAATATTAAATTATAAGCAATTAAAGAAAAAAAATGCCAATATTTCGTAATGCAAATGTCAATATAAATTAAACGAATGAATTTCTGATGTGCAATAAGTCCAACTTCCCAAATTGTACGTTGTAACTATTGAATGTTTTCCAATTCTAATTTATAGTGTTAATATATGACAATAATCTATGACATGTTGCGGAGTCTCTCTCGTCTTCGTATAAAACTTCTTTTTTTCCTGACCATATTCCTGGCCAGTATATATTCTATACATCATTAATCTGCGTTTCAAATTTATATTGCGTAGCTTTATATTGTCATTTAACAGGAAACTTTATAAGTATGCATTTTTTTGAAAGTTATAATTAAAATCTAAAAATGTACTGAAATTAGTTTTCAGTAATTATTTAATAGCAAAGCCCCTTGGCCTATTATGTTACGGTTTACACATGGGTTCAAAATAAATTAAGAAGAAAATTATGTCTCTTAAGAGCTGCTGTTCCACAAAAAAATAATTCCAAAATTCCATTACTAATTTTTAAATGTAGCAACATGTTTTTATTCATGATATTTTAGATATTTATATATAAAAGTATTGCGGGGCATTTAAAAATCAGTTTATTTTTACTATAGGCTTCTTTCTTCTTCTTACTACAAGATGAAGAATTTAATTCACTTAAAATCATGCACAAAATTAAAAAGAGGGTAAAATCTTATTAGAAAGTGTCTGAAAAAGGAATGTAACTGGTGGTAGGAAAATTGGCAAGGGCATAATAGTATTAAGGAAAAATATTACTATATGCTTGGAAAATTATTAAAATAAAAGCTGAAAAATATGCCATAATTCAATAAATTTTGATGTTTAAAAACGATGTTGAGTTTTATTTTTTATAAACTTTATCCAATTTAATTAAAATTCAGGATGATGCCATATTTTATCAAGGAAAAAATTCCTTTTTCGAAAGTTCGATGAAATGTGGTTGAACTGTGAATAATTTTATAGATAATATATAAAGTTTTTCACAAGATCGCTTAGTTTGTCGACATTTAAAATCTAAAAATGTTCGAAACAAAATAGTATAGAATGAGTTTGAATTGTATTCATCAAGATAAATTCATCAATGATAAATCTACGGATATTAAAAAATACTTTATTTACAGTGAATTGTGCAGAGTTATAACGTATGGAAAAATAAGGCATTGTTGAGAAATTATTTTTAAATGATTGAATTATAACTATAGTTCATTTTACTTTATAAGTTTTGAATAAGCAAAAGATATAGTTCCATGAATACAAATCAAAAAATCGTTTAAAAAAAAATCTATTTCAGAACAATTTGACTTATTTAAAATCTCTGCCCCCCCCTCCTAAGATATTTTTTTAAGTTATTATTCTGATATTTAAAATAAAAGTATCTGTTGAATTTTCTATTATAATAAAAATTATTTCAGTTAAAGAAAAAAATTCTACTATTGTCATTTTGAATATTTAGTTACTTTTTTTTGTAAAAATCAAATGGAATTATAAATTTATTTATTATTTATTCAAGATTAAGATAGTTAAAACGTTAATTCCAAAAAAGGAGATTTTTAATTTTAAAATTCAAAATCCATCAATGCAAATTGTAAATCAATCACATTTCACATCATAACGTAAAATTTAGATTGTGTCTATAAATTAGACGAACAATTTATCATCACAAAATCTCTTTCAGAATGTAGTTTTATTATTTACTATTTCAAAACATTCGAAGACTATCTGAGAAAACTAAAAATAATTCTTCGAAATCTTATTAAAAATTCATTTGTTTCTTAATATAGATTTTTTTTATTTTAAGATATTTTATTCATTTTTAATAACGAATAGTTGTTTTCGTATGGAAGTTCATTAAAAAATATTAATTAAATATCATTTTAAGATGGAGTATTTATTTTACATTTAATGAAGTTTTAGTGATATTATAACTGAAAGGCTCCATCCGAGATTCTTTTTCTGACAAAACTTATCTTTAACGTGTGGAATGCATAAGAAATATAATCAATATACAGATATGCAAAAGCGGTAATAATATTTATTTTTCATCCGTTTTTTCTAAGTAAAAGCGAGGGATTAAGTAAAATATATTTATCTTTATGAATATACAGATTGATAATGGAAATAAGTTTTCCAAGACTCTTTTAAAGGCAAAAAAAGATATTCCTGATGAGATTACAAACATAGAAATTTAAAAGAAATCCATTGAGATGAAATAAGACATAAATTTTTTTTCGTCATTCACATGTTGTTTACTCTAAAAAATTGGAAAAAAAATTACTTGCTAGAATAAATGAAATTTTGTTTTGTTGTGGTCAATAAATTACGATTTTTAAGTTTCGTCTTTAAATCACACACACTGCTGCTTCCATTAAACTAAAATTTAATTTCACTGGAAATTTAATAGATATTTTTCTAATCACGTTTTTATTTTGAATACTTGCGAAGATTATTTTCAATATCTGAAAGAATGCCTATTTTTTTTATTAAATCTGAAAAAAATACATATATATAAAATTGAAGAAAATTATTATAAAACATATTTTAACCTCCGTATTTTGAAGAAAATTATACTTGATGGAGAATGCATTTTAAAATCAAGTAAATATATCTTTGTGTGAGGAAAATAATGGTCTGTTTAGTTAGAGAAAGTTCAGGTATACCTTAAAATAATTTACTCGAATTTTTCACCTAATCTTTTTTTTACCTTTATATTTTTAATTCAATTTTTTTTAGAATTTCAGCATTTTGTTTCGAAATATTTTATTTTTATAAATTTTATAAATCAATTTTATATTTTTTCTCATTACATCTAATGGTAATGCGAAATAATTTTTATTCAGTGTGAAATCTAACAAACATTTAATCATTAAATATCAATTATCTGAGTAATAACATTTAAAAATTTAATGATGAATACTTTCAAGAGTCGATCTTATTTTTCCTTAAAAAAATTCAATACAATTTAGAAAATTATTTCCAAATTTTGAAAGGCTCAGTTATTTTTCTTTTTAACAACATACATCAAAATGACATATAATAAACATGGTAGAGGACGATGCTTCTATGGTAATCACTTCCTCTTCAAAGATATCTATCCCAATTTCAAAGATGAGTTTTATCATTCTTTTATTTGGAGGTCACACTTCCCGCTATGAAGATTCCATTGGCAAATGGTATTGCCAATATCCACCAATTAAAGCAATCCGAATATTCATGGAATCAGTCGACGATAAGTGTAAAACGAATCCACAGCGGAAATGAGATTAGTGAAATTGGGTAAATTAACGACCAACACGAAAGGGAACAATTAATTCACGACTAATGGACAAGTCGGTTGCATTTCTACTGCTTCTATTTCAGCTTCAGTGGCTATGCATTTTGTAACAGTCAGTATATGACGCATAAAATTATTCAGCAACATGAGGAAATGTAGCAGAATTAGGTAAGAAGAAACCTGTGAAGTTTAAAGAAGCGTCATTTCGAATAGCGAATTAATTCTGAAGTTTGAATTACTCGAAGAGGTTGTTATAATTAACGTCAAAAATTTTATGCAATGGATAAATAAAAGATATTTGTAATACTATGTACTTAAAGTATATTGTCTGTAATAAATACTATATGCATTCGCTCTTATTTACGTAAAAAATATGATGGAAAAATTGAATTACAACATTAGAATTAATAACTGTTCTCTTTTGTATGTTCTTGAACTGATTTTTTTCTTTTCTCAAATAAAATTAACAAGTTATAATTTAGAAATGGATTTATTAAAATAGGTAACAATTACTAGAGACTTAAAATTTATTTAGTCTCTTTGTTTTTTCAATAATTTTAGTTTCAAAGTTTTTAGAAACAGATAATAGGCAATTTGAGTCAAGTTAAATGTGAGCATTGCAATCCCAGAATTAATCTTTTTTTTTGTTATTTGATTAGAACAGAGAATTGATGTCCGTAAAGGATAAAGCATGATTAAATATCCTGCATTAATCGTTTCCCTGCAATGCGAAATGTTATCAAAATATTTTGATACAGTTTTAAATCCCTAACACCAATAGAATCTCATTCTCAAATTGAAAAATGAAGTTACCTTTATTAAAAAGGCAAATATATTGTTGAATCAAATTAGAGGAAATACTGTTTGGTATTGAGATATAAAATTCCATAGGATAATTTTTTTTTCCCTTTATACTGTGCTTAGGAATTGAATATACGCAACCTACTTTTAATTTGTAGCATAGTGAACAACTTTAGGGAATACTTCATACATAATAATAGTTTATTAAATGTGTAGATAATTTTATTGAAGAAGTTCAACATTCATTTTCTACATGGTAAGTCTTGAGCTAATCCTCTTAATAAGCATTTTATCATATAGATAGTGCTATTAGCATGAAGTATAACACAGTTATAATATGCAGAAAAAGGAAATGATTCATAAATATTTCGTTTAAAAACAAAGCAATTTATGTTATTACTTGCATCGTAAATATTTTCCAATCTGTATCTATCTCAATACTATCAAATATGATTTTTAAAACGACGTTATTTGAGAATAAAAACGTTAGAGTGTGAAAATGCTAAACATGTTATTGAGAAAGCAACAGGGCTCATTTCGATATTAAGTACATCAAGGGGTCTTTTAACAACAGTAATTTTTTTCCAGATCCTAATTTTTTTGCGGAAACTTTAAGTTACGGAGTCGAAAAAAAAAAAAAAAACAGGAATATTTTTTAAATGATTAATATGACTCCACTACTTTCCGATTTACTCTCTCTGTACAAGAAAATTTTAATCTTTAATGCACTTAAAAACAGTTCTTGTTAAAACAACCAATAAAATTTATAAAACTAAATATTTATCTTGGAATTTTACCTCAATTAACTGGGATTATTTTCATCAAATATAATATCAAAATTATAAACAAAGAGATATGTAATTTAAAACAATGTAAATACAATAATCTATTAACACTAGGATATTTACATCTTTTAATGGATCTAGAATACATTTATTCTTTGTTTAAAGGGTAACTTTTTTAAATGTAATCATAAAAAACAGTAGCTTAACATACAATAGTAGCAGTAGCGTACAGAATAATAGAAAATATATATCATAAATATAAATTATATAAACAAAAGAATAAAAATAGAACTAAGAATTCTCACAAATACTGATAATTAAACGGTTATTATCAGAAACTTTGAGATTAAATTAGAAGCATTAGAAGTCCATATATCTTTCCTTTTGCTGAAAGGAAGGCACTTTGTTTTCATTTACGTATGTAAATAATGATTTTTTAAATGCTAAACTTTAATTAAATATGCTACATAATTACTTACTCTATAACGAAATTAAATTCTTTGTTGTTTTCAGAAACTAAATATCACGATTATTAAATTAATGCATTATATAAATAGAAAGCGGAGAATGGAAAGTATCTCCCTCCAAAATTTAATTAATAAATGGATTTTATTGTTTTCAAAATTGTTTTGCATTTCGCAAACGTTTTTTTAAAGTGCAATTTATTTGCTTTGTTATATTAATTAAAATTCAAATATAATTGCATTGAAAAGAAAAGAGAATTGCACAACCAAATTTCAGTTTTAATAATATTCCTTTACCTTTGCATTCAAATGAATTCTCTCTTCTAATTAAATATAAGATTCCATTACGTATAAAAATGATTTTATGTCTGGAATTTTTATGCAAAAATTGAAAATAGTTTATTAGTAGAGAGTTATAATTAAAAATAACTAAATATAATTTCATTTAGGGAACAGGCATATAAATATTAGATATTTTCTGAATATAAAATTTTGATTGGATCTTTTTTCTGATTCCCACTTCATAAACTTCAGTTATTTTTCTTTTCCAGATGTATAAATTATGTTCTGTTTGAAACTGCTATAGTATAATTTATAACATTTTTTTTCCACAAACAACTTAAAACTATGATAAATACTATTTAACTACTACTCATTTTCATTTAAACAAATGAATTTACAAAAAAAGAATTATTAAAATTGTAAAATAAAGAAGACATATAAAGTAACCATTACTTAATAGATCTTAAATCTTAATTTACCTCTGAAAAAAATTACCAATATTTATTTCGTTTCGCAGATTAACAGATCCTTTACAAAAGAATATTTTTCCGTGTTTTATTTTAAACGAAAAAATTAAATTTTTATTCAGTAGCGGAACTAAATTTAGTTCATAATTCCAATTCAGTGATAAATTTATTTTCAATTATGTCTTTCGTATCACACAAAACTTTTATTAAACCCTATATTTTACTAACGCTGAAGAATGGAAATAAAAAAATGAAAACATGATATCAATATCATTTAATGTCTTGTGCACAGTTTAAAAATATGTAACTTTGTAAATAAATATACAATTTGACTTTTTAAAAAAAAAAAAAACAATATTCGTTTAATGGCCATTCTAAAATTTTCATATTATAAATTTTCTATTAAAATTAAATCATTCTTACTTATTTAATTTTTGAAAATTTTTACCCCAATCTGAGGCACAGTGAAAAAATCTATTCTAGAATAATATATTAGCCTAAAAATAAATAAACAGTTTTTTCAATGCATGCGAATCATGGTCTGCTCATGTATCCAGAATCCCACATTTGATTATAATTTCCTAATAGATCAACTAGTAACTGATGATTTAAAAAAATCTTTTAAAAAATTAAATTAAAACTGTATTTGTAAATGCATAAAAATAGGTTTAAAGGATTCATTAAGAGTAAGAAAGTCTCGTAGGTTCTCAAATAATTAAAAACTAAAGACGATTTTTTTTTTCTTTTTCCCCAGTTAAAGATAAATTATGCTAATTACAGTAAAACATTCTGAGATAAATATATGGATTATTTTTTATATTTTATTTTTGCAAATAACGACATTGATTTTCAATAAATGTTAAAATTTCATTAAATTCACATTTATTCAACAGCAGGATTAAAAATTTCAATTTTGACTTCAAACATTTACATGTATTAAAATTTTAAAATTATAATCTACAATGTTGTTTCCAGTTTCATAAAATTCAAATCATCTTTCGATGCATTTATTTTCCTGAGAGTTTACAAAATCTAACAAATTTATGCAATATATGATTGTTATTCTTTACATTTCAATACAGATAAAATAATTTGCAAAGCTGATTGAAACATTCAATTTAAAAAAATAACTCAGAAAATCTAATAACAAAATTTAATTATTTTGGTGTGATATAATTATTGTAACTCAATTTTTTTTCATTTTTTAAAGGAAAGGTTTTTTTTATTATGATGCTATTTAATAGATAAAAATATATATTGGAAAAATAAAAACATTGCTGTTCTTAATTCAAAATTTGCAATGCAAGCTCCAACCCGAAGAACAAACATTTTACAATAATATCATTACAGATCTATTAGGACCTATTCGTAGAATGAGAAAAATATAGCATTCATTAAATGTGTATGCATAATTAAAGAAAGGTCTATCAATCTACATCTATAGCCTATCAAAATGTCGCTATTCCTGCATTTGTGTTTTTACTTTTAAAAGAAACTATCATAAATAAATTTTCTTGATTATTATAATTGTTGATATCTTGATTATTGATATTTTTAGTGAATTTTCACTTATTTACTTATTTTTCCTATATATGGAAATTTTACATTTGGTCACAACTAATTTGGAAGTGGATTATTTTATCAATTCTGTAAGACTCCAAACGCCCATTCAACGAAACTATATTGGTCTCCCAAGACACTTGAATATCACTGTGAAATTCTGCCCCTTTCGTTAAGTTTGATACTTTTTAGATAGATTTGGGGGAAGCTAGTGTGGTTAACTGGGATTCTCTTTTGCATCATCAAACTCATTAAAACGCAGGGTATCATTAAAGTTTTTAGGGGATGGGAAATATTTTTTCCTTATCTTTAAAAGAGAAACACGGTCTTTTCGTCTTCTGAAGCACCTGAACACGATTTTATGTTAGGAATAAGAGGGTTAAAAAACAAAAAGAAGAAATATTAACATACTTCTTATGATTAGCTGCATAAACTTCTGTTTAAAAGCAACTTTAAGGATTTTTTGGGACAGACCACGCAATTATACGCGCTTAACCTGGAAGCTCTTTGCAAACTTCAGCACTACACCAGCGGAGGGACGTGAGTGGTCATGGTTGGCGCAACTTGGTTGGTGTTCACCAGATCAGTTTACACAGCGATTCTTCAATGGAATGAGATCTTGAACTCGTGATCCCTAGATCAAGAAACCAGGCCATCGAGGCCCAGCCCGTTTCATGAATATGAATTATTATAACTTCCTAACACAAAGAAAAATGAGAAAAGAAGAAACTTTACATTTTATTAATGTGCTTAATATATGCGTTGTGTGATTTCCTTTGTTATAACTGTAAACATTCATGTCATGCATTTTTCTTGAGTGTGAGCCATTCTCTAAGGATCCATTCAGCTAACATACTGATTCGGGTAATTTAGAGCTTAAAACGAAATCTATACTAATTTTACATTATGTATCATCTTCCATTTGTGTGATGCAGATTCTAAGGATTTAAATAATTTAATTTACAGATAATTTAACCTTAGAATGTCGCAAATTGAAATGTACAGAAGAGGATGTTGATAATGATATAACTCGAAACTCAGTATCAATTGAAGCGAATTATACAAAAAAATCCCTACCGTACTAATATTCACTGCAATAAATCACTCAGTCATCCTTACCAGAAGTAATTTTCTACCTTTCATAGGAAGATAAGATAGTGCAACAAACTTTTTTTTTGTATTTTGAGAAACAAGCTTTGTCCATAATCGAAATTTCACTCAAAGAGTATTTGGTGCCCTTTCTGGTGATACACAGTGATAATACATTCCAATGGAATGAAGATACATGAAACAATTTCAGAAGACTCAGATAGCCTAATTTTGAATATGTTTGCTGTTGTGGAGCATTCATCAATAATTGTGAACATACTTTAACATGATTGGCGTGAGGCGAATTACTATGTAGATATTTTCCGGGCGTCCATGGTAATTATCCTGCACGAGAGCAAAATTTTCATTCGCTTCTGCGTTGTGTTCCCAGTACTTCCTCCTACCGGTGTTTGAAAAGAATTTATAATCATTTGTAATAGAGGCGAGTATTTAGAATAAACCTGTATTAATTTAATATAGAATTATTCTGAATTATTAAGGTCTTGAATTAAATTTTAGTGCAGTATGAAACTAGATATAGAAAATAAAAACAAAAACTTCATATTTCTATTTTTCTGCAAGTAAGCAAAAAAATTAATTATTTCTAATAAAAATTATATTCAACAAATTATTAACTGAAATAAAAAAAATTGGGAAATAAATAGAATCCAAGAAAAAATATTTATTTTTTTATTACTCAATTAGCTCTAAACATTAGAAAATTTTTGCTTGTAAAACTATATAGAAAAAAAATTTAAGAAATGGTACAATAAACTGAAGAAATTAGTGCTATATATATATGTAATAATGAAATTAAGAAAATAAGAAAAGGTTTGTGAGAACTTCGTTTTTACTTCACATAACAACTTCACATTACTTACTACAAAGAATATTTTATACAGTTCCTTAAGATTTATTTTTTAAAATTATCAATAAAATTAGTTCCGAACTCCTGTATTTTGAAATAATTTACAATGGTTTATATTTAGAACAAAGATTTCTTTGTGCAACCGACTTCTTATATTGAAAAAATTAAAACGGTAGTTTCATGCATTGCTAGAAGGTATAGAAAATTTAATTTAAAGAACTAATTTATTGCCTGATGCCTCTTTAGATCTATTTAGTTTATTTATCGAGTAATAATATAAATTTTCAACAGAATTCTATAATCAAAGAACCATATTTCAGAAATTTCCTCTGTCGAGACGAATTTGATTTTCATCGAAGTCTTTATAACACTTTTTTTTTCATCCTTTACTACTGAAACATATCATCATGCGCATTCGCCAGCAACTCTAACAAATCTAAGCTTCAGCGATACAGCTTTTTAAATTAAGTTGAATTACTTTCGATTTCAAAGGAGGACTCGTGTAATGCCGATAGATTTTTATATTTAATTTCCTGCGGCAAAATTAGATTAAAAGGTCATTTTTATCAAAATTTGAAACTATTAACATGCAATTGTATATTAAATCGATTTTTATATTTCTAAAATACAATATATGCTATAATGATAGACACTGATTAAATATATTAAAAAAATATGGGAAATATTGACTGATATCTAGATGTGGTTGATTTCATGAAATAATGTGCGTTTAATATTATGTAAAGAGTTCTGTATGCATATGAAATTTCTGAAAATTGTGATCATTTCAATCGATTCACTCATTTAGAAATCGAGGCAGGCAATTTTAAATGATGTTCAGTGATGAATTTAAAACGCCAAATTAACATAATAATCCAGCTAAGCCAATTTTAACATTAACATCATATTTGCTCTTTGGCGCTGTTTAAAACATCATTGATTTCGACACTCCAGAATAAATATGATTTCAAAACATTCAGTGCAATAGTTTAACGCATAATACGAAATTTGCATTCAGATTCCACTACCTCCCTGCATGATATTCGCCATTGGAACAAACGCTGAACAAACTCAAATTCTCGCCAAGCAAAGTGTATGCGGATATATCAAAGCATGGATATATCTACTGGAGTGTTTCTCAAATCACATCACGGTTCTGTAATTACGAAATATAGCAATACTCGCATTCGCAAGATCCGGCAAATGTTATGCCTTCATCTCTCTTCTGTATTCTCTCCTCTAATACTGAACATCATACCAATGATGCGCAATTCACAGTAAAAATGGTCTAAATGGTGGAGTTTGCGTTTCATCCTGAGTGCCGGCAACATCGACACAACTGAGACGCCTAGTTTTAATTTTAAGCATAATTACAGAGAATTTAACACTCCATTGCAGACATTAATTTCCAAGTCTGTAGCAAATTTCGATGGATTTCATCGCACTGTGCATGATTAGTATATATTTGTAATAATCCAAATGCATATTTCCATTAGAATATCCATCCAGTTCCATTATTGTAAAGTAGAAAGTGAAACACGAAGAGTAGAAAGTGAAACACGAAGAACATTAACAATAAATTAAAATCTATTGTTAAAATATTAATTTTTTTCGAATAACAAGATGTAGGAAAATTATTCTTCTAAATACATTTTTTTTATTCTATTCACTCATTCTGTATGTAAATTTTTAAGATTATTTTTTTAGTACATTTATTTTCCGTGATATATTGGCCTTTCTTGTCGATAACTTTTCCTCAACGATAATCTTCAATCTTAATATATTGATTATTGTTACAGTAATTAAAAGCTTATGCCTTAATTGGCCTGATTCAAATTCATAAAAACACAAAATCAATAATGAAACATTTAATGATTTTAATTAATTATTCTAAGTCTTTTAATTTATTGTATAATTTGTCAACTTTAATATCATGAACTGACAGAGTAGTAGACGAAATACAATTTGCCTTTAATGCTTATATTTAAATTTAAAACATTTGCTGCTGTTTTTCAATTTTAATTTTATAATGTCATAAGATTTTTTTTGTTTTTGGAATCGAACACATACATAGAAAAAAAATTTTGATTACTTTTATTTTTATCTCAGAAAGCACAAATATCTTCATTTTATTTTTAACAAATGAAACAGAAAAATTTCATTTAATAGAATTAGAAATATTCCATCTTTGCAACAGAGCATGCCTCGAATTGTGTTTCTTAATTTATTGTAAGTAATACTTTGAGTAAAATGTGAAACCACATAAAACATATATTTTCCTTCATTCGTATTTTATTTACTTTCTTACAGGGGGACTCATTGAAATTTTTGAATAAAATACTTTTCTAACATTGATTTTTATACTTTTGTTGCAATCAGAGTGAAAAAACTATATTGTACTTTAAGTATATATTTTCTTGAATTAATATTCGATTTTCATCTGCATTATGAATCATATGAACAATATAAGGGTTATTTTTAGAGCTAGTGTTTTCTCCCCTATGATCTTCTATCTTGCAATTTAACCCTTTATTTTTAGCTTGACTAATGTTAAAAATTATTAATTTCATCTTAGAAGAAATTCAGCAAATTCATAACATTAAATTCCATTTTCACTATCTACTTACATGCTTTCTATGAAAATTAAAAGCAAAGCCTTTGGGCATCAATTTAACTAACATATGACACACAAATGATTGCACATTAGAAACATTGACAATCAAATATTCTAAACTTCTAGTTTGTAACTCAATCGTATCATAAAGTTTTATAAGGTTATATACATTTATTGAATA
>JAPMOR010117194.1:0-11279 GCA_026543865.1 Argiope aurantia
AAGGAGTAGATTAAACTATCGTACAATACCAATAGGAACACAATGTACAATAGTTAAAAAAAATTTCTCCGAAACTTTCTAATAAATGTACCTGAGAGTTATTAATTGTGCATCTGTAGCGAACAATAGTTGCATGAAATCCTATTAACACGCGATCTTTGCCTATTTTTTAGGGGAATTAATCGCTGGAATTTAATTAATAAACAAGCACCAGAACATCGAGTGTGTAATGTAGGAATTTTCTTTTTCCGATCGGTTGAAACAAAATCTAGACCCGGAACAATTGAAGCCACAATATCACACATCAAATTTCATTTAACTCATTGCATTTTTTAATTACCCCATTTATGTGTTTCTAAAAGTACAAGCCGACAGATGGACATCTTGGCGAATATGGTTACAAATTTGGTATTTACACTTTAGATGCTAAATCTGTGTCAAATTTCACTTATCTAGCTCTCTACGTTTCTAGTTATTGCGTTTTTATATTTGGACCAGCGTTATATTATCATTGCGTTATCTTATATTATATCTTATATTCGGACAGTCGAACAGACTTTCCCTGACTGGATTTCGTTCAAAATTTTATACCAAAATTTTTATATATTTTTATAAAGATTTTTATAAAGATAAAAATATATAAATAAATTTTATATATTTTTATAAAGATATGAATTGTTATCTATTTAGCTCAAAGCGTTAAAGGTTATTCTGCTCAGATGGACAATCCTGTCCCCCCCCCCCTTTAAAAAAAATGTGTTTTTAGGACTCGGTGAAACTTGAAATCAGGAAATTCGTCAAAGTCTCGAGTTTCAAATTTCTTTTGTTGATTACGACACTACCTTTTTGTTTACTTAATATACAAGAAAGTGTAAAAAAAAAAAAACTGTAAACAAATTTGCATGCACTTCTAAAAAATACCAAACTTTTCAAAGAAAAAAAAAATCTTGATAAATTTACATATTTTGAAGCAAAGGCATTCTTGTCAAAGTTTTCGGCGAAGAAGCCCTGGTTTTTGGCTTTCATCTTCACCTATTTGCCTGAGGGTGTACCAGGGCTTTCAATTAAAGCCGGGGCGTTATCGGCAAGTGTCCAGGGGCCTCGGAAATGGACGCGCGATGCGACTTGATTTATGGGGCCCGCGCTTTTGTGGCCCTGTCAGCCGCTCTTCTCGACCGAGACAAAGCCGCCTTTTAACAGCAGCGCCACTTTTCTCCTGCGCTTCTCGCGAGCAACGGGGGAGCGTCGTCACATTTACTTGATACTTATTTATAGGTCGCAATCTTTTCGGATGAATCTTTCAAATCTTAACTCTTTTTTTTTATATCCAAATATTTCTTCATGTTTATATTTGCAAAGAAAATGTTATTTTCAAGTCAATGGAATTTACGCTTTACTGTCTGAAACTAAAAAGCATATATTCTGTGGGAATAAATCTGAATTATTTCATTGCATTACATAAATGAGGGTAAAATACAAAATAAGATTTGGGCAAAATATTATTTTAAAATAAGTTTATAATCCATCGTCTCAGAGGAATTAGCGGGATTTAAATACAAAGCATACATAATTTCTCGTATTAAAAAGTGTATAAAGAGAAAGTGTCATAATTGTTGAAACCAGCGGAAATGGTTTCCCCAAAACTTTCTCGCATGTTTCCAGAGAACGCGTTGCATAAAAGTGTCTTGCAATTACGAAATATTAACCTTTGGCGTTAATTCAGCATTTTTACTGAATCTATCGTGCCATTCTTGGCGAATTATTTGACGATTCATCCCTGGTATGCGGCTAATAGAATTCGAAAATCAAATTTATGTTTTAAATGAGTCTTTCCCTACCGATTGCAATAAAAATTTAGCAAAAAAAAAAAAAAAAAAAAAAAAACTACATCTGCAGTCACAAAATAACAAACCGAAATTTATATACTTAAGACATTGCGACTTTGAGCTATCGCGTTTACATGTTTCTAAAAGTACAAACCGAGACACAGTCAATCCCTTGTTGAACTTTTCGCAACATTTTGTCTGCACTGTATATGTTTTGTCTGCACCTAACTACCTATCTTTGTTTTTAGTTATCGTGTTAAATTATGTTTGAACAGTCGGGCAGACAGACTTCCTCAGAGCGTAATTTGCTCAATTTGATGAAATTCTACAAATTTGGTATAAAGACCGTCCCCAAATTTCATTTGTCTAGATCAAAGAATTTGTAAGTTAAGTTTGTCACAGACGGATGGAAATTTTCCTAAAATGGGGCTCCAAAGCATGAAGATTCGTCAAATTATCGAAATAGAACTTTTTGATGACTCTTCCTTTATATTACACTAGCCGCCTTTGGCGACCAGCCGGTTCGCCAGTATTACCGCTCGCTACAATTTTCAATTAAATATTTTAAGTAACTGGTCTCTTAAAGGATTCTCAAACAAAACATTTTTAATCTTCAAATTTTGATAGTCATACCAAACTTATACTGTTTAGATCGTTTCGTTCAATTTACTATATATATTTTGCTAATTTGTTGCCATTTCCGGTAAAACTTCAACTTTAATTAAAAATGTAAATGACGAAATTGCAATTAATATTAAGATATTTTTTAATAAAACCAAGCGTTTTATTTTATTAATCATCTTTATTGTTATTTATTAATTATTATTATTATTGAATATGAGTATTGCAAACAGAATCGCTCGGTATTTAAGTCTTATGTTAACTACAAAATATTTTTCATAGTTTATGTAATATCTCAAACAATAATTCAACAAAAATTTCTGAGATTCAGTATAAAATTCAGTTTTTAGTTTTGCTTTCAAAAGGATTGAAATGAAATCAATAATAATATTTTGTTCCTGCTTATAAATATATTTCAAAAATTATGAAGTCTAAATTTAATGCAGTAAGGTATCATATTCTGATAAATATTCTGGACACACCAAATTTTAAATAAATGAATGAATGTTTCTATTTTCCACGATCAACTAAGACTTATTTATGAAGTTTTAAATGTTAAAAATTTAGAAAAACTCACCATTTTCATAATCTTAGGCCAATTAATCTTGAGAAACCTGCGCGCTTATTGGCGTATTTTCTTTGAAACGATCGATGAAAAATCTAAAATTATCCTTTTTTTATTGAATAGTGATATTCAAATCTTCATAAATCAGTCAGTTTAAGTGATTTGAAATTAACTCTTAAAAGTCAGTGATTTAGTTGATTGGAAATTAACTCTATGACCACCATAAAATCTGTGCTTTCTCTTGTGGTGTATGCATTCTCCTTAATATCCGATCGAATAAAACATCACATACAAAAGTACTACATAGAAGAAACACATCAAAAGTAAACATAACATTTCAATAGTTGCCAAAAACAAAAGAGAGAAAAATGCAATTAATAAGCAGACGATATTTAGAAAAGTACAGATATTTAGACTGGAAAATGAAATTATCTGAAATTAAAAACACGCGCAGACGATATTTACAAAAGTAAAAATATTCAAACCTGAAAAGGAAAATATATGAGTTATTCCATCAATAAATGCCATAAGTTTGTTTACATCTTCATTATTATATGAGTCATTAAATATCAAAATGGATCGGGGACTGAATAAACATCCTGTATAGAGAGTGTAAAAGATCATAAAATAATTTTTCTTGAATTTATTTTTTAGAAAAAATAATGTTTCATATTTGTTTCATTTCTTACAGACACTTGCCGAAAATTATAATTTTGCAGATTTCATTTCTAAAAAGATTTAATTTATTTTCAGTTAGAGCTTTAATCAATGTGATGGCAACACTTTGAAAAAAGCTATTTTTTTCTCATGAATGCAAAACGTGCTTAATCCTCATTTTTATTTTTGACGAAAAAAATTATTGAAAAACATAGTTAAAATATTTATTTAAAAATTCATTAAAAATAGAAATTTAATTTTAAGATTAAAACATTAGTATCATTTAAAAGATAAATTTTTTATTTTTAACTTCATGTAAAAATCTTTTTTGTGCGGTAATATTTTCGGCAGTTATAGCAGAAACATGTCAAAATTTCGCTTAATTTTTAAATAAATAAAATTCTAGTTAAAAATTCGAAAAAATAACCCCCAGGTGCACATTCCCGGCCTCCAAGGTATACACGTGCCAAATTTGGTAGCTGTAGGTTGAATGGTCTGGTCTGTAGAGCGCCAACACACACACACACACACACACACACACACACACACACACACACACACACACATTGAGCTTTATTATAAGTATAGATATAGATATAGATAAACGGGAGAGTAAAAATTTGAACTCAAGATTTTGACAACTCTACACGTTTCAGATTTGCTTAAATCAGAAAAAAAGTCTTTCTCCGAACAGGATAAAAAAATAAATAACATAAAATAAAGCTTCGACCCACACGGATAAAATTTACATATTACTTTTGCGTCAAATCTGCGGATTTCTATGAAAATGTGAAAGAAACCCGTTCACAGACAGCGAATACATGAGCACGATAACTACAAAAATGTAAAGAGCTAGATGGATAATATTTGTCACATTCTTAATATCTAAAGAGTGTGTGAATTCTTCTCATTTCTTAAACTAAATCTATCAACGCGTTGTCTTTCTGTAGGTACGAATTTCTGCATGCAATAACGTAAAAATACGAAGACGTGGATAAATCAGTTTTAGCTTTGAAAATGCAAATCGCCATTGAGTTTTGAATCACACCCGACTAAAGCTTGATTATGTCGGTATGAACATTCTCGTGCATATAAACGCAATAACAGGAAAAACTAGAAAAAGCTACAACTTAAAAACATGAATTCCATATAAGATTTTGTTATTAAAATTGTGGCGAATTTTGGTTTCAATGCCCTTAAAAATGTTCAAAATGCATACTAAGTTTATTTTTCACTTTACAAAAAGCGCAGAACATTTGTGTGCGCGACTGTGAAAATAAAAATCGGAGTACTTGTCCCAATCTCTATTTTTCCTAAAGTCTAGAATTTTATGCAGGATGAGGCTTTATTTTTTTAAATTTTTTTTTGATTTGTCAAATTTTTTCCGATCAATGATTTGTCAAAGTTAGAGCTTGCCAGTACTACTTAGGAAGAAATTATTGTAATTAATCGTCAAGAGATTTTGACCAGAAAATTTTAACACCTCCATTCTTCAGACTTCTCAGAGCCCGAAAAATACATACATAAAATTACGTATAATTGTATCTGCCCATCTTTATGTAAACGTAACTCAAATTCTAGATTAGAAAAATGGAATACGGTCTCTGTAGCGAATTTTTGATTTTATTAAATTCATTCACATGAAGTCTGCATTATTGGCTATTCAGCTCAAGAGAACACGATATCTATAAAATATGAAGAACTAGTAGGATAACATTTGACATACATATTTAGCATCTGAAATATAAATCTATTTATTGTTTTGAACCAAATCTGTCTGTCTGTTTGACCTACTTTATATACGACAAAGTGGAAAAATTCCCGATGCCTCTTTTGGTACAAAAACTAATGACACTGGTTCTAATTTCCGACCAAATATAACTTATCGTTAAGGATTGACATGACATCATAATCAATATTAAACGTTTATTTAAAGAATACCAATAACTCATTTCCATGTTACTAATCAGATGAAGACGCCAATTGTATTTCGGAATCCATTATGAATACAGGAGAATATTCGTAATGCATCATTCAATTATATGTCACAAGCAATTACATATGCTATTTAGCTATTAAAAAGTCATATAAATTGAAATCTTTGGAAATAAGAAAAAATCTCCTCTTGGGGTTGTTTTTCAATTTTCTCATGTATCGCATAATACAGGAGATTTTATGTTTAGCTTCGTGATAAAAGAATGGAACCGAGCATTCAATTTTGGATCGCTTTACATAACCCAAATGACTAACAATTACAAAGAAGCAGGTGAGATACATCATGCAAATGCTTTAATACTGGCGTTTAATAGCGATTAATTATTTGCATGTTGCTGTTTACTACAACTGCCGTTTTGTATACATTTTGCCTGTGCTTTGCGTTTTCGTGCAGGGTAAATTGTCGTTATCCTTTACTGATCTTGTTGATCATTTCACTGTACATCCACCAAACAGAATTTGGTCTTTTCCATAACAACATACATCGAGTTGAAAAACTGTACATCGATGCTGTTATACTACAACCACACTGCACTATAGAAATGAACTTCTTGAATTTATATTGTTACGAATCCGTAATGCTGCTTCCCAGCATAGTTGGTTCCATCGTTGGAAAGAATGTTTTACAGTCATCTCTATGGGACAGAGTCTGGACGTCGTGTCGGGGGTCCCAGAGCTTGGCGACAAACTTGGCGACCATTTGGCGACTTGGCGACCAATTTGGCAACTTTGGCGCCAAAATAGATAATACCCGAAACTTCGAGAATTTTCCCGATCCGTCCAGTAGGAACCGAGATACGCCTCGAACGTTCCTGATTGGTTGAGAGGCTTCTAGCCCCGCCTCCTGAGACCTATAAAAGGGGTTGCAACTGCCAGAGAAGTCAAGTCAGTATTCCGAGCCAGAGTCGGAGAAGTAGAAGACGGAGGAGTCGGAAGCGACTGAGGCAAGCTAGTGCTGAACTGAGCTGTGCGCTACTGTCTGCGGTAGATTCTGGTTGTATGCTGCTGTGTATGCTGTTGTATGCTACACGTCTCGGGTGAAGATAATCGTCTTCTGTGCTGTATATAGTTGTCGCTTTGTGCTGTCCTGTGTGTCTTCGTGTAAATAAACGTCGTTATTTCTTTTTCCATTGCCGTCTGATTATTGAGCGTTCTCCACACCATATAACTTCCACTATCCAAACGAACCCCGGTAAAGAAATTTCGTAACAATATGTTTACGAGAATTGTGGATGTCTTTAGTACTGCTTCAAGTCTAAGTCTCAGTAGGCATCTGATTATTGAGGCTCGACTAACGACGGCTGTATGATAATTGTAAAATTTAGAATTGCCAAATCTCCTATCTTCTTCGAATAAATCTAAGAATTGGAAGATTTCTTGTTTACCTGAGGCATAGAAAGATGCCCATTATCCATAAAATTAAAAGCACGAATATCATTAAAAGAATTTTAAATTCCTAATAGATTTTTTAATGTTTCTAACTTGTAATTATGTAGGAGAATTTCGAGAATCCATGGTGCTAACTTAGATAAGCAGATAGGGCAACCGAATTAAATAGGTTTTGCATTTGGGTAAATCTCACATTGAGATAGCGAAAAGCATGCCCCTAAGTCACAAATATCTCTTCGGATTGTGCAAAGGACATGTCCCTCATATTATGCTTTATTATATTTATTCACATTATGCATTTAAGTTATGTGAGATATCGTATCGAAAAGTGTATCTTTACGTTGCTTGCCTGAATGCGCAGTTCTTCTTAGTTACCATTTACCATAGCATCCGAAACAATAATGGATATTTTTTATGGGTATATGATCATGTTATTATTTGCTCAAAAGAGAACATCTTTTACATCTGAACGTGTCATTGCTTTATTATCTCCCTGAAATACTTAAACACGCATATTCAATTACAAAATCTGAGGCCTCTCGATCTCCTCTAGCTGCTTCTAAATTTGGGACAGATGCTTTATAAATCACAAGGCACTGTATTTTTATATATTAAGACTTTTGAAAAAAAAAGTTTTGAGATATATTAACTAGTTTAAGTCTTTGAACAGTACGCGGCTCCGATTTAACCTTAGAACCTATTAGTCTAATAGGTTTCTGTCATCTGATGATCAACCACTTACGATTTTCTGTTATTTGTGTATCAAACACATGTCAGCGATTCATCGCGGAAGATCGCACAGTAGTTTCACACAAAAGATCCATATTTCATAACTATCGTTCTATAATTCCATACAATAAATGCACCAAACAGATTTTCTTTGTCTGTGCAACAAAAAATCTCATGTTTGTCGCTCTGAAAATAAAAATCGGAGCAATCGTTGCATTCACGATCTTTCCCAAGATCCATAATTTTATGCAGAAGATGATTAAGAGAATATGTGAAAAAGTTTGAAGGAGTCCACTCCAACTGGTTAGGGATCTGATTTGAATGTGTCTGCGTCATTGAAGATCTCATGGTAAATGTCTCGGTTTTAAGACACGATTCTCCGAACGTCACCAATGGAAGACCAAATGTCTTCCCGTTGGTGACGTAAAAGTTGAATGATAATGTGATGGTGTCTTTGTTATTTGACCAGAGTTTGAAGCCTTTCCTTTCCTTCCCTTCTTTCCTCAAACGGAATCCTCATAGATTTAAAACAAATCATCATTTTTACTGAAACCAGTTGTAGTTCTTTATTTCAAGAATGAGTAAAGCTGCAAGTGACATTTTATATAAACAATTTTTTAAACTCATGGCATTGTCTCCCCAAAAACTTCTTGCATACACTCGTATAAAGACTAATAATGTATAAAATCATGAACTTTGAGTAAGGCAATAGACGATGATAGTTATGAAATATACAGCTTTGGCGGTTACCTAATTTTTATACTGAATCTAACTTGCGATTTGTAGTGATTTTTTTTTCTCGGTGATTAATTGCTGGCATGAGATTCATCCTCTCAAGTATTCGGAACGCGAGTATGTATCTAAAAACACTTTTGCAGGCTAACTGAAACCAAACACTTTGTCATATAACTACTGTAATAACTTGTTTTCACGTCATTTATGTAGGACTATTTTAGAATCGCGCACATTTAATTACATTTTGGACGGACAATTACATTAATATATAAAGGAAATAAACATTAAACAGATTTCGTCGAATACGTCGCAGGATTAATTCGCATGTTAATATCGCAGTCATTGCAGGGCAATATTCGTCGTTTCGTCAGCTGCATTCATCGTCTCACAGCTCTCGTCCAGACCTACGTCGCGTCTTTCGTTCAGAGACCCGTCTGATCTGTATTCCGTCCAACAAGCATCAACACTTGTTGGCCAGCAGATGGCGCTCGTCATCAGACGTTCGTCACTACATTTATTAAAGTAATTGCATTTTTGAGATTTCATTTGCATGGATATGAAAGTGCAGACTGGTTTGGTTTAGTTATATTAACGTGCCGTTTAAAGCAACACTTGTGCTATTTTGGGACGGACCTCGTAATTTTGAACCGCGGTCAGATGACGAGGACGACACCTGAGCTGGCACCCCCCTCTCCACACCACACCAGCGGGAAAGTGCAGACTGTCTGTCGGTTTACACTTCAGTAGTTATCGAATTGGAAACTATATTGTAAATGCTATACTTGTGTACCAAATTTTATTTTTCCGCTGGTTAATGGAGGTTTTTTTTTTGTTGTTGTTTTTATCAAGTTTAATAGTACTTACATAGCCGAATAGATTTCCTCTGAAGGAATTTTGATCAAAATGTGATTTTAATAAATCAAAATTCACTCGCCTAGCTCAAAGTTGTTGTTTTATATTACCGAATTTCAGACAGACATAATTTCGAAAATGGAATGAAATCATAGCTAACCTGGAAAAAACAACCAAAAAAAAATCGAGAGCGAAGATAAACCTTGCTTAGGGGTCGGGGTAAATAACATCGCACTTACGCCAATTCTGAGTTGTAACCAGACCAGCGGAGTCATCTTTGAAGTCAAAGAAAATATTTGTCCCCCCCCCCGCCTTGCATTATACGGGAAAATTTCGGCATGGTCCCTAGAATCCAAATATAACTACAGTAATTTTGTTTCAATTTTACTGGTTCGAATATGTTGTAAAAGATGTTAAAAAAACTAGGACGAATTCGTAAATGACGCATCTAGCTCAAAGGGATTGGAAATGGTGGGAGGTTGAAATTTCCAATTCGCTGTAACCGCCTTAATATTGAAGATAGAAAAACAAATCAAATGAGCCAAATTAGCGTTTCATTAAGACATTGTATTTGTTTCGATTGCTGTAATTGCTTCAAACTTAGGGGCTGAAAAGTAGTTTTCGAGCTTTAATTATGATTGTTTCTAACATGCATAATTTATGCTGCTGAAGATTAAAAGCCAGATTAAAACTATTTAAATAGAAATAAAGAACAGAACGATTCAATGGCAGCATTATGTAAAAACGATCAGCTTAAAAATTTCCAGAACTAGATCAGTTCTTTATATATATTATATAATATTTACACTGATCCAATCATATGTATTCACATCACAGCAAAAAAAAAAAAAAAAACCATACTGATCCTGCATTACACTAAGTTGATAGACTTCGGAAAAGTATAGAATTCCAAATAAACTTTTACAAATTACGTTTAAATCTAATTACGCATTTTCGCATATTAAAATATTTTTTTAAATTCATTTTCCAAAATAGCAAAAGGAAACTACCAAAAAGAATGTATTGTGGAATTGAAAGTAATGATTGACTAATTTGATTTTGATTCTTTGAATGCTGACTTTGGCGTAGAAAGTGATAACGCTTTTTAGAAAATATCTATATCTGTGATTATAATAATGACGTATTTACAGTAAAGCAAAATGTATGACGCAATTAGTAATTTCTTCAACGAATAGACCAATTTGAACTAAACCTTGCATGTTCTTTAAGACGAGGAAAAAAATACCGCAATTTTTTCAAAATGCAAAAAATTATTCAAATATTCAATTAATTACAAATGAACTGAAATTTTGCATGTTTTTGTAATAACTTGTGAGCAAATTATTTTACAAGAAATATTTCGAAACCATATTAAAATTCAAAGCTTTACTTTTTCAGTGATGTGAAAATGTTCTACAATGTTTTGTGCAATTTTTCTACAATTTTTTATAAGTCCTTTTAAATTATAAGTCCTTTTATAAGTCCTTTTTAATTATAAGTCCTTTATAAGTCCTTTAACGATTTCCAAATACAGTAACAGTATTTTCATATCATTTGGAATTATTTTTATTGCTTTAGAGTAGTTATTGTCGTTCAGTAGTTTTGTCAAAAAAAAAAAAAAAAAAAAAAACACCTATCTCCTTTAGTTTCAACCTAAACTTAGTCAAGTGATATCCATTAAAAGGATTATTATAAATTTTAATAAATTATCATAATATATAAAAATTAATTTATCTTAAAAATATTATACGTGAAATGGTACAGTTCGGTTTTAATGACGACCAAAAAGCGCCAAGAAAAAATCTCGCCAAATTTTGAAAATATACTCAAGTGCATAAATCACATGCGAATAATAAATGAAGTGCGAATCACATGCTATATAATTTGATGTTTGAAATCGCCAAATTGGC
>JAPMOR010117216.1:0-56722 GCA_026543865.1 Argiope aurantia
CAAATAGTTGCGCAGCCTGCTTTCATCACTCTTGCTGTTTGGTGCTTGCTTTATAGTCCGGTGAAGAAATGAGAGCGTTACCCTAGCTTCCTATTTGTTGATTTTTTTTTCTGGGGAATTTAGTCTTAAACATTCATGGAAAAACAAACAAAACGCGGATTTAAGAAGCTGAAAATAGCAACTTTCCTCTCATTTTATAACGACAGAAGACACTAGAAATGTGTTTACTTATAGCTCGGCTAAATAACAATCTACCCTCGTAGTTCTCAGTGGAGCATCCAGAACAAATAAAATTTACATTTCCTCATAGCTCTGTCATATCGAAGCAGTAGAACATCTAAATAAAAAATTTTTAAAAAGAGGAAGAAAAAAAGTTTCCTCTTGTGAAAGCCAAATAGAAGGCTAAATTGTTGCAACTACGCCTAGAGTAAATAGGAAGAAATGAGTAATATTCAAAATGTATTATTTTATATTTTCTTCGTTATACGCATGTTAAAAATAAATCTTATAAAAAGCTAGTGATCATAAGAAGAGTATTAAATAAAAAAACTCTATCAATCCGTTCTAAAGCATTATGTTCATGGTTTTCACTCTATGTTATGTACTTCTAATTTTAAAGAAGCTGGGGACTGGGGGGGGGGGATACTTTAAAGTGATAATATACCTAAACTAAAATAATAAAAGAAAAAGGATTAAAAATAATTATTGTTTTCACTTTAATATGATTAAATACTTCTAGTGTTTAAGAAAATGCAAAGGGGTTAAAAATATTTTTAAAAAAACTTATATCCCTTTAAAAATATACTGAACAATAATTGCATGTAACCCCTGTTTATATTTAGTTTTACAAAGACCAATCAATTCGATATTAATTAAATTAGAAGGAGCGCTAATAGCATTTGTAACTCGAACATACAATTCTTTCACGTGCACATTTCAATACATGTTAATGAATGATTGCATCAATTTTTCTCATGCAACCGAACTTAAAAATATCAACGATCTAAGTTGGCTCTAGAAATTTTCAAAACAATAATGAAAGTATACATTCAATCAGAATAATTTGTAGCTACTTTTGTAAGCATCTATCCTAAATAGGAAGACACTTTTAAAAAAGGATTTTTCGTGAAGTTCCTCATAATTTTAGAAATGTGCAGCTCCAAATTCGGAAAAACTCTATTGACTTCACTACAAAAAAGAAAAAAAGGAAAGCTTTTAGGAAAAAAAGCATGTTAATAAATATTAACTGAGAAGGTTTTACTGAATGCAGTTACCCTCTGCCTGTTCAGTTCTAATGATGTTATCTGGATAAAAGTCAGTAAAAAGAAATTCATTATTAATCCATTTCTATATCCAAGATTAGTATAAGGTGCATCCAAATTTTTTTTTCTGCGATGTCGTGGTATTATCTTTGTGAAAATTTAATATCCATTAATATTTGCTCCTGAAAGTCGATTTACAAATGTTAATTTCATTCTTTTCTATAGTTGCATTTTCCCTAATTACCTAGAATTCAATGTAGTTAAGCAAATTCCCGATAACAATTCTTAAGTAATAATTCTTAGAAAACAAAATTGCATTGCTGATGTATACCTTTATCATTTTTTTAGGATACATGCAAGTAAGAGTATGGTCATCTTCAGAAATATCAAGTCGGTAGCAGATTACAGTTTATTGTTTGTGTGATGCTCGGACCAGTAACCTTTCATACTCTAGGTGTAAATTGTATTTCGCTAATTTACTCATCTATAGGGAAAAATTGGCATATTAAAATATAAATATAAGTGATGAAAATATGTTCACTTGAGAATATAATAAATAAAACCAAGTCCTGAAATATATTATTGATGAATGAAAAGGACCAAATTTCATTGAACGTCGAGATGAAAGGATTACCGTTTCATAAAGAGTTCGGTGCAGAAATCATAAATTGCAAAGAAAAGGCAACTCATTATTTTCATGGCGTCTTTGTTTTGTACAAAAATTTCTAACTTGTTTACCATTGCTATATTACCTTCTTATTTATTTTATTCTAGAATTTTTATCTCATGATAATGCATATAGTTAAGCATTCATCATATATGTATTCTACCATCCTCGTCTAATATTTTTTTTTTGATTTCATGATCTTTATATGTATTACTAAATATTATATACTTTTATTATATCCTTAGTAATGTATAATATTATGAATATTAAATATTGGTTTAATTTCCTATTGATAAAACGAGGAAGGTAGCATACAAGTCTCTAGTATATTTTTCTCATTAGAACGGGTATAATAAAACAGATTTAACAAAAAGAATTTATTTTGGGTTTTTACATGGTTCAAAATTCCGAAGGGGAGGATAAATTATTCTTATAGGCAACTGATAAAAAAGCGTTTATTGAAGATTTTACATATTTCTTAATTTACTATTCCTGTAATAACAACTCTTGAGATTAATGTGAAAAATACCCTGAATTAGGTTTTTTCAGAAAATGGGCATTGTTTCATGTTATCACTAATTAGGGATTTCCGTTGTTATTGAAGCTGAATTCTGAATAGCAGTTTCTGTATTGGAGTAATAACCACCAATAGTACCTACAATACTTCAATTTAATAATTAAATACTCTATTGATTATAGGAAGAATCTTTGAAACTAATTCTTTGATCACTATAAATACTTGAAAGCTTATTCAAAGAACTGAAAAAAGTAACTTTTGTTAAATGAAACTCACTGATACGCTAAATCTGTTGATAATATGCATCGTTTTTACTCATTTTCCTTTAATATGATTTATTTCATATTTGTAAAGATGGGTTTGTGCAGATCCTATAACTAAAGTTTTGATTTTTTTTTTTTCACTTTTGCATTCTTGATGATGACGCATCCTTTTACAGCTTTCATGAATTAAATATTATTTCATGATTAACTTACTAATCTTTGAATCCATAACAATGATATTATCCAGCAAAGAATTTAAAAAATAATAGACTTCAGCAAAAAAAAAAAAAAAAAAACTCCTGAGATTCACTTGAAAAATACACTGTATTAGGTTTTTCAGAGAATGGGTATTCTTTCAGGTTATCGCTAATAAGGGAAATATTTATAAAAATAGGTTATAAATTCAAAACTGAGAAGAAAAAATTTAAAATGAAAACTTCTGCTTTTTAGTATATTAATAAAAAAGTGGTCCCCCAAACAGTTTTTATTTCTTTAAAATTGCATAGTAAAATTCCTGACTGTGCTTTGGATTTTTAATGCTATGCTTTTGTTTGTAAAGTTGGATTTTTTTTCTGCATAAATACATCAGTAGCATTAATAGTAACATAAAAGAATGAATTATCAAAAGTAGCATTTTATGTTTCGGAATCCAAGAATACAAAATGATGTATTAAAATTTAAAAAAAAAAATTGCCGCTTCCTTTTTATGTTATATTTCCTTTTTTTTTATTTAGTTCCTCCTCTCTTGTTTTGAAAGCAATCGACCAAAAAAAATAATTCGCTAAGTGCTGCCACTATTATTAAGATTCAATTTCAATAATACGCGTGTCACTGGGATTGTTGTTTCCTCTTTCCATTTATTTCCCTTAAAGCTTTTTTCCTCCGGCGTTAAACTTCTAAATGCCAAATAAATAAAGAAAAAATTCTCGTTGCGTTGGTTTCTCACATTTGGCGTCGCAGATTTCGGCCAAAAACCTGCGATTGCATCAGAGGTACGCAAGTGCCAACATGTGATTCAGAACACCACTCCGTCGCGATACGAATCACGAAAAGCATACCTGAGGAATATTTAAAACATTAATGAATGACGTTATTAAGAAGAGACTGAGACTTTTCGAAAAATAAATAAAGCGTCTCTTCTGTGGGGTGGCAATGTCACCTGTCAGAATTTCTAAAATTAGAAAATCGCTCAGTGTTTTCAAAATCTTTTGCGACCGGGGACGGATGCCAGATGTTGGGAAATGCCTTGGAACAAAACAAAGGAGTCCATCTAGAAGCATTTTCGGTGACCAATTTTTAATATTCTGTAAAAGAAAAAATACTCTTATTTATTTTTTAAGAAATGTCAGTATTTCAATAAAACCCCAGTTAATATGTAATATCTCTCTCGATGTGTCATTGAACAGAAACCAATAAAAAATAACTGGAAAAAAATATGAAGTGAGTATCAATTAAAAAATAGACATTGCATAACCCAACATTTATTTTACGGTACTCTTCTGGCAACATTTAATCACGAACACAAAATCGACGTATACAGAAGAAATTTTTTGACATATTAAAAAAAATTCTAATCGAGAACATTTAAAGAACAATTCTGAGCAGTTGGGACATTCAGTCACAGTTAAGCATCAATGGCGTGATATCGTTTATCGTTTTCGAATCCGGGAACTATAATTTTTGTGAGCTCATTTCATGCAATAAGCATTTATGTATCTGCGGTAACAAATAAATGAAACCTTATTTGAAATTACTGCTGCATCATATTTTTATTACAGCAGTATAAAAACTCTAATGGCATTATTATTTTAAAAGCAACAAAAGCAAACATTTTTATTACAAAAAAATGATAAAAATGTTTTAGATGAAAGTTCCATTGGCATAATACTTTCTTAGAAGCTGATTTTTATATTTTATTCATCTTTGAAAGATTTGTTTGATTTTTACATCCTTACACTTAACGTAATGTACCATTATATGTTTCTTAGAAATAATTTCACGATTAATTTGAAATTATTTGGTTTACAAATTGCTCAAAACGCAAATCCTAGCTCGATGTGCATAAAAATAAAGAAGAAAAAAATAGTATTTCTACAACATTATTTAAAAAAAAATAACTACAAGAAAATAATGACGCCAGATATGATGCGCAGGATATCAACTTTATAAATGCTTGAACTCTGATATTTGCTTTTAGTTTTTTATTTCTTTATGAAGCTGAGAAGGCGATTTGTTTTATCTTCAGGCTACTAGTTACATTGACATCGGAATGAGCGGCATAATAAATAATGATAGGCTATTCCCCCACAAATATAATTATTGGATTTAGCACCTATAGAAGGAATAACTTAGCAATAATAGTATTCAGTAAAAGAATAATTAATTACCAGGTGAATATAACCAACAGCTAGAGCATAATAAAATGTAAAATATTAACTTATATTTTTATTATATGAAAAATATATTTATTATATATTTTCATAAAATTATATAATAAATATATTTTTATAAAAATTATTTTTTTATTAGAAATTTTTAAAAATATATTTATTTATATTTTATCTATTATATTAAAAATATCTCATTATTCCATTTATTAAGATTTTCATTTAAGTGGATATAGATATTTTTCTATTTGATTTCATATTTTTGTTGGCCATTTAAAGGCCTAGTATCGAAAATGATTATAAAAATTATTAGTATGATTTTCTGTAATGGCTTATTCCACTACTTTTCAAAGTAAAATTTTTTCATAAGCAAATTCTAAAACTCTTTTTTTCCATTACAGATAAATAACCCAGAAAATATAAATCAAGAAGCTGTTTCTAACCGATCAAACTTAGATACTTGGCATTGAAGAATAGATTATTTTAGCAACTTCTTTGACTCATCCTTGTGTCACTGGAATTCTTGCCCGTAAGAGTTGGAAGCAGACCAACACCTGTTGTTCCGCTACAATGATGCAGTGGTTAAATAGATCTTCGTCCAAAACCCTCTCTATCGCACCAGATTCTGAATGGAGTCGTCACCAAATCACGATTTAATTCGCAGATCTTAAGTTCTTTGCACACCAAGAAGCAAACAACGAGCAAAGAGGCATCTAGTAAGGATCTAATTTTAGATTCTGTTCTGTCATTGTTATGCGTTATAAATAGCAGCTTTCTTTGAATCTTTTTTTTATTTCTTCAGGTAAACAGAAGTCATTATACGATGGAATAATGTAATCCTTCAGAACTAAATTACAGACAAATTACTTAGCTAAAGTTTTATGACACCAACATGAAAGAATCTCAACTGTAACGGAGTTGGCAGTTGCATTTCTTCATCTTTTTACATAACAGTTCAAACATTTCGTATACAATGGCGGGATTAAATTGCTTCTTTTCAGTCAACTAAGTGGAATAAATCAAAAGACGTTAGAATTAATTAATATATTCTTTCTCCGAAGTGTGCAATTTACCACCAACCACCATGTCTGGCCCTTGGTTTCGTATGGACCAACTTTTGAAATGTTCGGTGTGTTCGGACAGGTTTCGAAATCCGAAACTTTTGCCTTGTAACCACACATTCTGTGCAGAACCCTGCCTTTCGAGATGCATCGAAAAGGGCAAAGGGGCAGTGAAATGTCCGGAATGTTCCGCTGAGCATCGACTTCCCATCAAAGGTGGCGTCCAGGGATTTCCGCACAATGTGACCTTAGGTCGTTTCCTGGAACTCCGTCAGCAGGTCAGTGGGGTTGAACCCGATCTTCCGGCTTCCATGCAGAGGTGTAATACTTGCAAAGAGAAAGGCCAGTTGGTGATGTGTGCTCACTGCAACCGCAAAGTTTGTAAAGATTGCAAAGCAGCTCATGTGAAAATTCTGCGAAAAGAAATCGCCCTCATCAATGAGCAAGTAAGGGAAGGCCTTCAGCAACTCAGCAAATCGCTTCATGATACCGAGGAAAATGCTGATAAACTACAGAAGAACTATAGCCAGGTAAATGCCGTTTAAAAATTTTAAGTTTTTTTAAATGCTATATTACATTAATATTTATAAAAAATGATACTGTTTTAGCATCTTAAGTTATCATATATAAAGGATTCATAATTAAATTAGGTATTTGAGATTTCCATGGTTCTTAAAATATGCAGTTAACATGCAAACCTTTCTTTTTAAAATTTAAAGGACTGTCTTTTTTTTTTTTTTTACATATTTTATATTTTTAAAAATTATTTCTTTCTCTACATTCGACTTTTGGTTTTGATTTTTTTATGGACTTAAAAACATGTAAGAATGCATAATTTCGAAAATTTACTATCCGATTTTTAAGTGCATAAAATTTAAAAATGCTGAATGAATTAGAAAAATATCAGTAAAATGTCTGTATGATAATAGTAAATATTAATGCAATTGCGGGCTGTGCTTTAATTTAAAGCATACTATCATTATTGACTGAAGATGCTATTCTGTACTATGACAACGATAGTTACAAAAGTCATATTGCATAATATTGTCGCATATTGCATAGCATTATTGCAATATTAAAATCTTTTCTTCTCAAAGAACATGTTTGTTTTGAAGGGTAATCGCTTATTGTCAATTACTTATACAATATATTACTTATATATATAAGCTTCTTACGTCTTTTAAAGCTTAATAATATTAAGAAAATGTATCTTGGTATTCAGAGATGTGAAATTACTTTAATTCTACTTAACACCAAATATTTTTTAGGTGAAGGATGAAATTGAAGAAGTTATACGACGCTATACACGAGATTTGTTAAGCACAGAAGCAAAATTAAAACACCACCTCGATGTGTATCTTAAAACAGAACTCAGGAGTATGAAAAAATTGGAGCACGATCTTCAGATAGAACTGAATAATGTCAACAGCAACTGTGATTTAGTAGATAAATATGTTAATAATGGAGTAGACTGGACTGATGCAGAACTAACTGACTACAAAGAAATATTTATGAAAACTTTGGAATTCTTAAGAGCTTTTGACTCTGACCCAACGGATTGCGTCCGAAAGGTCAAATTTCATCCCCGCTCAGATCCAGATGTTATTCACAAGACTCTCATAGACTTTGCTGAAGTAAAATTGAATGATGAAGTTATACACAATCCCGTTCCCAATGGGGAAACCCAAAATGGTGGTATGTATAATAGTTCCACAAATGTGAACGGCCCTACTGTAACTCTAACACCACCCCAAGGCAGTGCCTTGTCGAGGAGTCAAAGCGACCACAAATTGTGCAATCAAAGACAATCCCAAAAACGAAAAGACAAGAATGAGGAAATCGAGCCTTTGTCGAGGAGATTTAGGGACAGATTTGTCAAAGACAAAGAAAGTTCCGAGAGAGATAATTCCAACAATCGAGATCACTCTCCTTCATCCTGGAGGAGAGAGCTGGATGATGTCAGAAGCAGTCAAAAGATACGTTTTGCGTCCAGGGAAGCTATTGATGAAATCGGAGACTACGAAGTGGAAAATACACCTTCCAGGAATCATCAATCACTCTCGCCGGTGAGAGATGGGGTCAGTGAGACGGAGGATGCCACAAAAGGACCTCTAAGTGGGGTCATCAGGATACTGGACAGTCCTCACGTGATGGAAAGGTTGCACCACAGTGAAGTGAAGCAGAAGAAACAGAGGGAGGAAGATGAAAGGAAGGCTAAAATGCCTAAACCTGCTCCTCCTCCTGTTTCGAGGCCCATGACGAGACAATTGAGCGAAGACGAAATCGAAAAACAAAAGAAAGCAAATAAAGCTGCAGCTGCTGCCTCTGCAGTGACGAACACAGCATCCAATACTGCAACAGCTAAGGTAAACGAAATGTGCAACACTTATTTTTACAATTAAAATTTTACTTAATGTTGAAGCATTTAAGTATGCTATTCTAAAGTCGGTTATATATATAATTTTTCTCTTTAGAAGACATAGCTTATATTAGATTAATCCTATGAATTTTGACACTTTTTTGTTACAAAATTACTCTAGCGTATTCGCTTGAAAACAATTATTTCACGATCATCAATTGTTAATAGCATTTAAATCATTCCAAAATATTAATATACCATAGGATAACTGATCGTTCACATCATTAATCTTGTTTATAATAGATATTGATTGTGGTGGATTCAGATACTTCGCGCCTTGGGCATTGCACATCATGAAATCTCTCTGAACTGGACAATTAAGTTTCATATTTCAACACATTTTTAACATGTTAATGATTCATTTTAGGATAATCTTTTTTATTTTATAAAATTTGCAAAAAGTATTTTTCTATTATGATTGCAAACAATATTATTGAGACAAACGTTCGGTTTTATAAATATTCAAATAACAGACTTAATAAAATATATAAGAAACTGACCAATTTTACTTGAGAAAGCATTAACGTTTTGCCAGTGTTATATAATTCAATAAATTTGTATTTTTAACAAATTTATTTATTTGTCAATTAGGGAAATAATGTACCTCGAGGGGCATTAGGACTAGTCAGCATTCAGTCTAGCAAGCAGAAATCCACCACTGAATATCGATATCATTCTTTGATTTTTCAGAGTGTATTAAAGAATTAAAAGGCACTTTTGCATTCGTATGGCCAATCTTTAATTCTAAGGTTTAGTATCTACTACAGACAAGATAAATTAGTTTGAATTTAGAAATTAAAAGATAATAGTTTGATAGATAAATTAGTTTATCTTTATTAGAATAATTTTAAGTATATTCTTATCTTAAAAATTTGCATACACATTTATCAAACAAAATCTTTCTACTATCGCGTTTGATTTTTTTGTTTTTTTGGTACAAATATATTTAACTACAAATCTTATCGATAGTTTTTTTTCAGTTTCTGTTTCTGAAATTGTTAAATAAGTTTATTACAAATATAAATGAGATATCTTTAATCACAACAAGTTGTTATTTAAGGACAACAAGTTATTGGAATAGGGATTATCTGACTGAATAAATTACCTATTATAATGCAGTAACAAGAAAATAAGAAGTCACAATTTTCAAGAGTATTAGTATCATTTTTTAGATTTGAAATATGCTTTGTTTAGATAAAATTATCTTATTTAAACAGAAAAGTTATTGAGTGATGGATTTCGGATTTTGGAATAACATATATTAAGTTTCCCTAAAAAATATAAAATCTTAGAAATAGTTCAAAAATTCTAATTTTTAAATAGATTTCATTTCATAGTACTTTTTGGTATTCTATACTTTTCTTAATTTTTTTCTAAATACGTGGAATAATTGTTTATCAAAAAATTTAGAAAGAAGAAAAAAAATGTTTGATAACTTTTTTTTTGAAAAGGCTACTTCAGGAACAGAAACTTCAACTAAAACTTCAAAGCCGTCCATTCTGAAAAAAGACGACGAACCTACAAGCCGTTCCTATAGTTCAAGGTACGGTTCAACTCGATCATCTGTCGATGATACTAGTACATCAAAGCCAAGAAACAGAACTTCCATTGAAGAACCTGCTGGTAGGCAAAGCCCAAGAGAAGAAACGCAAACACCCCCGCCAAGAATCAGAAGCTGGAGAACCACTAGTTGTGCTGCTACTGAACGAGATGTTTCTTTAAGTCCTCCTAGTTCACCAACCAGGAATAGAGATACCCAAAAACCACCTGTTTCTCCTAGGCCTCCCCCAAGCAGGTACAACATTTATATTGATTCCTCTTAAAATAACAATACATGTATATTAATAAAATTACAATATATATTTATATAAAATACCAATATATATTAATAAAATAACACTATAATATGTAATTGCCATGAAATAACAACGTATGGTGGTGATTTTTACTCTATAATTAGTCAATTCTCCAATAAAAAAATCTATAAAATTTTCCGATAAATATGTTACATTTCAATCCTATCATTAAAGAAAGAATATATGCTCACAAAAAAAATCCTTTATCTGCCAGAAATAAATGAACCCCAGAAAAATATTAAAATAATACAGGTTTTGGTTTGTATTTTTACTATTTAATTTCAGAAAAATTGAATAAAACTACACTTTATTAAAAAAAGAAGAAGAAAAAACAATTTTTGTTCCTAATTTGATTCTGTATGTTCGAATAATTGCCTAATAAAAGGCGGAAAATTTATTTTATATTTCCATTAATATCAAGGATATTACTTACTATTTATATAATAATTATAAAATATTTCGTACTTTCAGGTTTAATTGTAGATATATGAGCCTATTAAAATATTTTGACTTACATATTTAATATTTTGTGGTTTCATTTTTTAAAGGTTCAAAAGTATATTTTTAGGCTTTAAAAATATACTTTCTTCATTAAATGTTTTAAAAATTAATAAAAATATTAATTAAAATGTTTATTTATATTTTGGCATAAGTAGTTCTGAAAATGAATCACCATACTTTAAAAAAATTAAAGATCACTTTGTATAAATACATTCACCTAATAGAATCCGGCGAATGAAATACAACAAACAAAATAGAAGGAATTTTACGTTTTAAAATTCAGTATTCTGGTAAGGAGTTCATTTTTCAGTTGATGTTTAAGTATAAAACATTTATGAGGTTAAAGATCAAAGTTTTATAAATTTTGCAAGATCAAATGCTTCAACTAACATAGAACTAATTGGCTTTTGATGTGATGCTTTTAACAATATTTGATTACCTGATACATTCCTTAAAAAATAAAATAAAATAACGGATTTTTTAAAAATGTTAGCTACTCCGTAAAACATGCTGTAGTTCTGACTAACTTCGCTATTTCGTTTATTTTCCAGCAACAGACCTGCTGGTCGCTCGTACTTAACAAAAAATTCCTCTTTGGACCGAGAGGACTCTCCCACCGAAACCACCAAATCTCCTTCTTTGATGCAACGCCGTTCGAATCTAAGCTCTGCCGGCCGTCCTAGTGCTTTGGACAGAAAGGACGACCGGCCAAGTCTGCGCCTTGCCATAAGGCCAGATCACAATTCTCCGCCCATCAGTGATAGTAGCTCTAGTTCTGACAGTGAAAGTGACGAGGTGGACAGTGAAACCGCTGTGAATAGGGGTGACATAAGTCCGTCTGTCAACACGCTTCTTGCACGAAGTGCTCAGGCCAGGAAGCAGAGTGCCTCGACTCAGGCTAGGCTCTTAGGTCGACCCGACGACAAACTTCCAAGGCCAGGCACCAGATCATGGCGAGATAATATTCGAAAAGATGACGAACCTTCCAGGGATAAAGATAGTATCTCATCGTCAAGGTGAGAATTTATCTCTTGATATAAAAAGGAGCAGAAATTCTTAGGGCATTCTAATTATAAATGGAAAAAAATTCTTTTTTTTTTAAACTGATTTGCAACTTTTAACACATGAGTGTTCCTTCCAGGGAATAATATCTACTTCAAATCACTAAGCTACCTTTGGATGCCACATTTTCACCAAAACTATCTGTGTGAATTCATTGAAGACAGCAATTTCTTAAAAATTTGATATTTTAAATGATTTGCAACTTCTAACGCATGAGTGTTCCTTCCAGTGAATAATATCTACTTCAAATCACTAAGCTACCATTGAATGCCACATTTTCAACAAAACTATCTGTGGGAATTCATTAAAGACAGCAATTTCTTAAAAATTTGATATTTGTAAAATGATCAAAAGTATTGCTTGTTTTTAAAATCAAAGATAAGGATAGTTTTAAAAAAGACCCTTTAAGTCTTTGTATGCTTATTTCTAAAAAAATTACCTTCGAAATGGAAAAAATAAAAATGATACGATTTTCCTAAAAATCTCAATCGAATTTCAATTCCAGCCACTAAATCTGGGGTTTACACAACTACTCATTTCATTCTGATAAATCCAACTGCTTTGCTACTAATATACTCATTAGCATGCGTACATCATCTAAAATAATTGTTTGTAAATGAAAGATTTAAAAAATTTTGAATTCTCTATTATATACTAAAAACCCATACATTTTAGAATTACATAATTGAAAATCAACAGATCACACATTTTTGTGATAAAGAGGTTCATTTCCAAATTTAATAATTCTAAACAGTCTGTTATACAACAAACTGAAAATAGCTCAAATTTTCATAACAATATATATTTTTTTACGTACAGTTTACGATATTGGAAACCAAATTCCTTAAATGATAATTGATTTGCGATTGTATAACTGCATTCATTTTATATTATCAGTCAATAAAAACAAATTTTGATTAGAAATTTTTATGTACTTGTGAAATTTTGACTTTTGCTTTCAGGCGTAAAACAACCACTGTGGCTGAACCAGAAGGGCGCGTTTCACCATACAGTCGATTTCTCGATCGTCGGCGTTCCAGTGTCAATTCTGGTGCCCAAACAAGAGATAAGAGTCCTGAGGATAACAGCTACACTGCAAGGAAGAATCGCATTGCTAGAAGCAAAAGTTCCCATGATTTGTTTCCAGCTGATGACAGCCCCGATGATGATGTCTTGACAGCCATCAGAAATAGGTATCGAGCCCGAAGAAACAGGGAAGCCAGTCCTGAAGAAGCGCCCCCACATTCATGGTCTCAGTACATGAAGAACAAGTATGGGTCTGGTCTGGTACGAAGTAGGACCTCAGCATCTCTTGCCGTTCCAAAAAGCGACAGTGAGAACAGTTCTGATGAAGATACTCCACCACGAAGACGTGAGTATGGCAGGAGAGGAGACAGCAGTTCGCCACGTGGGTTCAGTCTCCCACGAAGGACTTACATGCAGAAAGGAAAGTCTTGCATTAAGTTCGGTTCGAGAGGAGCTGATGTGGGACAATTTACATGGCCAAGAGGGGTTACTGTTGGAACTGATAATACAATTGTTGTGGCAGATAGCAATAATCATAGAGTACAGGTAAGCGAAAGAATGTGAAAATCTTAATTTAACAGAATGGTGCGTTATTAATCGATGCAATTGAATTTTATATATTTGTATTACAATGTTATGATTTTCAAAAAGGCACTTAACTTCCTTGTATGTTTTTTTGAGTACATACGCAATTGTATCTAACTAGTAGCTTGCCGCTTGCTGCTCTCATTACACATCTCACCTGCTGACACGGTTTTAATTTTATGGCAAATAATGATTCTTCTTAATTAGCGTTCCTACATTTAGAAAATATATAAATCTAATAATGAGAATAAATTGATTTTCTTTTCTTGATAGTGGCGCTCATATGTTTAACAATATATTTTAGTTAAAAATATATATACAACTTTACACATAGATAGTTGTTATTACTTGATGCTGCATCAAATTTTTAATATTTTCCTTTTATAGATTATCACGATAATTTAAAAAGGAAAAAAAATCTGCAATATGCTTTTATGCATATTGTTAACTTTTTATTTTTTCTTCAGGTATTCACATCAAATGGCAAGTTTATTCAACAGTTCGGATCTTACGGCAGTAGTGAGGGTGAATTTGATTGCCTGGCTGGTGTGACTGTTAACAGAATCGGGCAGTATATAGTGTCCGATCGCTACAATCATCGGCTACAGGTGTTCGATCCGAACGGGCGATTCATAAGAGCATTCGGATGCGAAGGCAGAATGGATGGGAAATTTAGTTACCCTTGGGGAGTAGCAACAGATAACTTGGGATTCATCTATGTATGTGATAAGGAGAATCATCGAATACAGGTAAGGTGATAAATAAATAGCAATGTGTTTCAAATGGAATTTTCCAAGTTATGACCAACTTACTTGTTTATGCGTTTTCGACTTGTATTTCAATGATTATTATTGATTATTATATGCCTATTTATACGATTTTAACCAGGGGGAGTGGTGACCCCAAACTTTCTCGCATACTCTGTAATAAAGATGTTATCCCATAGAACTATAGCATTGGCGTATAATAGTCATAAAATATTAATTTTTGATGTGAATTTAACATTTTTACTGAATTTATCGTGTCATTCTTGGAGATTAATTCCTAACATGCGGTTAATGGTATTTGAAAATCGAATTTGTGTTTCAGACACGTGTTTCACAACCGATTGAAACAAAAATGTGACACAAAACTACATTTGTAATAACAAGATCCCTTATCAAATTTGATATATTGAAGTCATTAAGTTTTTGAGTTATCACGTTTGCATATTTCTGAAAGTCCCCTGTTTGATTTGGCACAAATTTTAAAAGGTATCTATACTGTAGATGTAAATTATGTGTACCGAATTTTATCTGTTCAGCCCTCTTCGTTTTGTCCTTATATCCGAACAGTAGTTCAGACAGACTTACTCTGAAGAGATTTTACTCAAAATTTGATAAAAATCTGTGAAATGGACCCCTGTAATCTGGAGTCTTCAATTCGTAATTAGAGGGTCCCGAGTTCTAGACTTTATTGCATCATATTCCATTGCGTATGTATGCTTGGAGAACTGATTAGGGATAGGCCTGATCTTTTTTAAGTTTCGTTTGGCCGCTGTGTTTAGGTTGCAGCGTCTCAGCTTGATATTTAGAGAGTCATAGGTCCGAAAACCCACATCGACTGATGATCAATCATGATTACATGCCAGATACACATTCAATCTTTTGGGGCAAACGCCCTCAAGCTAGTGTTTTGAGAAACTTTGTAGATAAGGCTGCCAGTTTATGTGTTGCCTCGGTCATCGGATCAGGGCTATTAATTAAAAAGCCCTTCCAAAAGAGTTCTCATGAACCTTCAAAACAGGATATTGAATCGACTTCATTTAATATATCGAAAAGCATGGTTTTCTGGTTTTCTACTTTAATGAAGTCATTGATATTATAGAAATAACAATTTGTTCTAAATAACCATGCTATGCTCAATATTAGGTGAACATAAATAATTAAAAAGGAAGTAATTAAGGTCTAGAAACAGCATAGATTGCACATGCTCCTTAAAAGCTCATCCTTTTTGCAAAACTTGAAGGAAAGATTTACTTCTACTCACATACCTATAAAAAATGCTTTTAAAAAAGATATCTCCCCTTTCTATCCAAACACAAGAGCCTTTGAAGTTTTCTTCTTTCTTTTATTTTTCTCCCGAGGGGGAACAATACGAAACATTTACCTATTTCAATGTCTTGGAAAATTGCCTGCTGTATTCTTGACAGTTCTAAAATTTTCAACTCGACTCGAAGAGAAGGAAGGAGAGAGAAAAAAATTTTCTCGCGCATTTCCTGGGACTCTAGAAGAAAGAGTTGGCGAGGTTTCGGAAATATTTATGGCGAAGAAAAAGCGCCTTCTTTGTCCTTGGAATAGAAAATGTATGTATTACGAGGTGAGACAAATTAAAACTTTCATGCAATTCTTATTGCCTAATTGTGACATCCCATTGTGTTTTCATACCTGATTTGTTAGTCACAATTCCAGGCATTCCCAATAACCTTTAGAGCTCTAAATAGGTTGTGACGATTTCTTCAGTTTACTCGTCTGTTCTTATGAGGTTCCTGTTCAGAAATTCGTAGACTGTGAGTCTATTCCAACCAGACTGAAGGTTTAAGCAGTAACTTTGGTAATCAAATGAAACAAAATTAAGGGTTACACCTCTTCAATAAGAAAAAAATTCGGAAGTCTCCACAATTTATAAACAAGAATTCTCCCTCCTTAATAGTTAGCGATTCCATGAGAGAAAATTCGTTAAGTTCACTTTTTTAAATAAAATTCATTAGTTAAGAAAAGAAAATGCTTTTCTATGATATTATAGCCAAATTTAGAGCAATTGATTTTGTTGATTAATTGATCAAGTAGAAACATTAGGATAATTGAAGAAACAAAGCTTTGAAAAAGTTCTGAATAGTAGTAGTAAAACAAAGGAGAATTTTATGTAAACTTTGTTTCCCATAAACTACCTTTCGATTACTCTATCTGAAAAATTGTGAATTGTAAAATTGGCAACATAATTAATTATTATAGAGGGATGAGACTCTTCATAACTTCATTATGAAGTAGATGAAAATAACAAACGAGTTTCAGGAAAGTTATTTAATTATTTTTTAAGTTCCACATTTCACAAGATAAAACAAGCACAAACACAAAAATACACAGCACTCACTTCAATCTAATAACGACCCCCCCCCCCCCCCCCCCTCCTCCCAAGAAGGATCATGGAAAATGTACCTTGATGTTAATAAGGTAATGCCATCTGTTGTATCAAAAGAGAAGATAGTAGTGTTATGTAACCGCTACATTATCTAATATTAATCATGTTTTCTCAACAAGAAAACTTTTGATTGGATTTGTCTTTCATTTACTTGAAACTTTATTTATAAAAACTATATTATAAATGATATTTTTAACAGCCATCCATAAAAAAATTTCCAGTTTTGCTAAATTAAATTACAATTTAATTTTTTTTCTTTTCATCCAGACTTGTTGCTGGAATTCAAAAAGCGAATCGAAACAATTATAATCCATGTTTCTAGTTATCATATCATCAAAAAAAATATTCATTTTCTTCAGTCTAAGAAGAAATAATGTACTAACAAAATTTCTAATATATTTATGCTAGTAATCAATTTTATGTTGCTTATTTGTTTCAACTATGGAAGGGTCTATGGAATTATTCTGTTATAAAATATTATAAAATTAGAAAAATCATTTATGTATCATCAAAGATTATTTTTTCATTAATATTATTGCTTCATAATTTCCTAATTATTATAGTGCTTTATTTTTTTAAATTTCAAATAAGCTTAACAACCATCATACAGATATGGTTATTCAATTTTTGTTTCTCGATTTTTTTTTTTTCATTTTTTTAAATTCTAATCTATCTAATCCATTAAGAATTAAATCTTGATATGCTCTGAGCAAAATTGCAGAATGTTGAATATGTAAACAAATGAAACTAAATCATTTAGCCTTAAAACTGAGTGATGATTTTTGTTTCTCCTAAAAATGTCTTCTACTGTTTCAAAATGACACAAAAGGGAGACATGAAGCAACTATTCCACAGACACAGTTTCGTTTCCTTTAACAAATTTATTTTGTTAAGAAATATTAAGTAACTATTTATAGCTCGCAATGTAACCACAAAGAATGTTATTCAAGCAATTGTTTGTCATCTACTGTTCAACCATCAAAAGAAAGTAATATTTGCTGCAATATTTCATTTCAAATAGTCTCATCCGCTGGCATTCTTACGCTAAAGGATGTCTGGTATGGGAACTGGGAACCATTCCTTCCTCCTGAGTCCCAGGTGGGAAAAAAGTTGTTCAACTAGACGACGAAAGATGAGGTGGAAAAACTGTGCCATTTAAACTAAGAATGATGGCATACTTTGGGACCTGCACCTTGTTTTTACTTTTGCACTTAGAACTGTTTTTATTTTTGGACTTGATGAGGATTTCTTTCGAGCCACATCTGAGGTGGCGATGCAATGTTTTTCTACTCGAATTTGTTTTTTACATTGCTGCATCTCGTTACGGCGTTGTTGCGTCGTGAGGGGGATTCACCGAATAAAGCCTGGTCTACTGTTTCGCAATTAGTAAGGACAGTATATACTGACAAACTGGGCGATTTTTCTTCGAAATCTAAAAGTAGTTTATAACCGAAATAGCACCACTAGAATTTGAAGTAGGCCCTCACTGCTACATTTTTTCTTCTTTTTTTTTATCTAAAGGAAGCGTAATGCTTGATTACACACAACTAGCCATTTGTTAACAGATTAAGAAAGCGGAAGCACTTTTTTTTTTTTTTTTTTTTTTTTTAGCCAACTCAATTAAAATTTTTATTTAATAATTAGAACATAGGTTTACGAAGACATTTATATAAATAAATTATTTAAAAAATGCATTTTCTTAATTGTGAGTGGGCTGTTGTTTATACAAATTAAATAAATTTAAACTGACCAGAAAAATTAAATAAAACGCATTTTATGTATTTCCTGTAGGTTCCAATTAAAGTAAAACTTTTTTTGTTATAATTACTTTCTTGTTTTTAAACTTACAAAAATTCAATCAATTATATATAAACATTTTATATAAAGCGCTTCCGACTTCTGAGAACCCAAGAATTTTTAATTAATTTGGGGAGTCATTTTTCTACTTTCATCTCTTACAAATTATGCATATTATCGAAAATAATTTAATCATTTATGCATAAAAGTCCGGCTAACTGAGTATCGATAAATCAACAATCCAGTAAAAAAACAAAACTCTCTAAAAATGAAAAAAAAATAATAATGTAAGCATATCAACATTTCTTCTATTACTTTCTTATTGGGGATGAATAATTTTATAACTTGTATAAAAAATATAAATTTAAGATGTGTTAGATATATTATTCAATTTAACGAAAGATTATAACACTTTATATCCATTAACTATAATGAAGTGAACAGTGGGCAACAGTGGGAACAAGTGGCAACTGCATATTATTCAGATGGACATTACAAAGGCATAATCTAATTGATATTTTACAATTTAATATTTCTAAGTTGTTCATTATCCTCACTGAAATTCATCCATTAATTTTGATATTGTATTTCTATATGGGTTTTTTATATGTATTTTTAATAAAATATTCATACATCGTATTTGAACTTCAAGAAAAAAAATGCATTATTTTCATATGCATGTGAATACAGACTTTAATTTTAATAAAATCCATTCATCCTTCCCTAATCAGAAACGTTTTAACTCCCATTGCAAAGGCAATAAAGATTATTCATTTTTAGGAAGAAAATTTTTTTTAATTATTTTTAACAATTCACATAGCGATTTCAACTATTTTGAAATTTTATCTACATATAAAGGAATAGTAAAATGTAAACATTTAAAAAATTTTATCAATTCTTCGATCATCTGATTGTTATTTTCAATATATTTAATTTTTGTAACTTAATAAAAACTTAACTGTTAATATATAATCAATTGTGATCAAGAGATTATTTCTGATATATAAGTCAAAAATTAATAGGCCATGTTTCTCGCTATTCTATGAACAGGTTTTCTGTTGATATTATGTTCTTTGCCTGAAAATATATATTTTTTTAGTATTATGTATGTGAAAAAAATATTTCGTTTTCATTTTAAAATTCATTCATTTTATTTTCATTTTTTATTATTATTATTTTCCTCATCTTCCCTTTAATTTTAGATATTTTTATTTAGTAACGAAATAAGAATTAATATCTGACATTTATGAGTGTGCTTCTACGGACAGAAAACATTAACTTACCAAACCAGCAACGCATGAAGACTTTACTAGAAGATAACTTTCAATTTCACAATAACAAAATTAATTTATGAAGTGAAAATTTTCAAATATGTATTATATATATATATATATTAAAATGTGTTTTAAAAATGTGCTAGAATTTAAAAGAATAGTACAATAAATGGGTTAACTATTTTGTGAATTTTTGTAAGAAAAACTCTTTAATTATTTTAATTCTATGTGTTGATATTTCATGAGTTATCTTATTAGTGATCAGTTACTCAATAGATGGCAGCACGAATGAAAACATGCACATCTTAATAAGTGAATTGGAACCGCTGATAATACAGCCATATAATATTTTTTTTTTTTTTTTCAAAAGACTTCAGAGAATGTTTTATTGTTTCGGATTAAAGGATTTTATTTTTAGTTTCAAAGGCATTTGAAAGAAAAAATATTTATAAAACATGACAAGCAACATATTCCTAACTAGAAATAAAATAATCCAGTTATGATTTTCGCATAAATTTCGGATTAAAAGAAATCATTTTTTTTAAGAGAGTGACTTACTTCTCATAAACATTCATATATCTCTGAAATTGAGCAATGATAAAACAAATAAAAAAACTCCTTTATTTGTTACTGATTAAATTATTTTAATATATTCATAAACTTTAAAATGATTTAAATGGTCAAATAAAAAATAAAAGTTTATGTCTTTCACTCGTTACTTAATTCATCTTCATTCTAGGTAAAATGTTCTCCTTTGTCTTGGAAAACAAGTTGTTAAATAGAACAAACAAACTTTCCGAAATGTATTTCGTATCGATTGAATTTCAGAACAACAATCTATTGCTGGATGTTAGGAAAAGAAATATGTTTTTTTTTAAATTGCCGAATTTCAAGGAAATAATTGCATAGCTCTTAAACATTAAAAAGACAGTTTTTAAAAAATGTATGACCATGCAAAATTCATTTTTGTGCAATAATATTTTTGAAAGTTATAGTTAAAAACACCAAAATTCCCCTTAATTTTTATTTATTCAAAAAATTGCTCCGAGTCGTATATTCTTTACTTTTCAAAAATATATATGTGCCAAATTTGGCTGCTTTAGGTCATACTGGTCTGTAGAACGCCAACACAGGGAGTGAGATATATATATTCATTTTTAAAATTATTAAAAATGTTTAAAGCCGGAATTCAAATCCTAGAACTTATAATAATTTTTTAATAATTAAATGAATAAAGATAGATCTCCAGAGAGGCTAAATACTAAGTCATCTGGGTGTCAGTTACATTCATTATACCGCTGTCATTCATATCACTTCCAACTTCCACTCGTCATCACTTTAAACAGGCTTTATTGGTGCGAAATGTGTTTATTTCTCACCTTTTAGGTATTCCAAGGAGACGGGACGTTCGTCACAAAATTCGGAGGTATCGGGCAACGTCCTGGAGAGCTGGAACATCCCCACTACGTGGCCGTCAGTACAACAAACAGAGTGATCGTGAGCGACAGCAACAATCACCGCATCCAGATATTTGACGTGAACGGACGCTTGCTGTCCACTTTCGGCACCGAGGGGTCAGAAGAAGGCCAGTTCAAGTACCCACGAGGTGTAGCTGTGGACGACCAGGGGTATCTGATCGTCGGAGACAGCGGAAACAACAGAATACAGGTGAGGTCTACCCGGCTCAGTGATCAGCCACAATATACTCTGGGGATGGATGGGAGAGGACGTGGATTATCCAGAAATCAAAAAGTTGACAAACCAAGAAGTCAGAATTTAACAGAGGATAGTGGAATTCCCTCTAGATGGCGCACGCGCGCAGGTGGGGGTTTATAATTTGGAATGCTATTACGGCCAGTCTCCAATTACGGGGCTCACGGCCTTAAAGCTGAGTGATATGTAAGCTGTTTTGCAATAGCCACGAACGAAACTAATTTCCCTTTTCCAGCTTAAGAACACGGGAACTGGTGTTTGCATGGTGTGTTCGCGGATGACGATTTGTTTTGATTAACATAGTTTGCAGTTTAAAAACTCACTACGACATACTAAGCTAATCTGAGGTTGAATATCGAAAAGGCTGAAACTCAAAACTCAAATTGATTGGAGTAGCATGAAACTTCAGTGATCAATCTGCATCTTTATAATCAAAAAGAAAAAAAGGATGATGCAATTTTCTTTCCAGACGCTATTAGCATTACAAACAGTTTGAAAATTCTTTGAATTTTTGTTGGTCGTTGTTTTCTTATGCTAAAATTTGGATAATTAATGAGCATAAAAGACAGTCACAATCATCCCTGTTTATACAATTTAGTTCTGTGGTAATGGGGAGACTAACTGTAATTTTTTTTAAAAGACGCTATTAGCAAAATTTCATATATTTAACCCTAGCTATATTTAGCAGATCAGAGCGATTTCAGAGTCTCTATCTTCTTTTTGGGTTTTAATGGATAGGCAAATGGAACTTGCCAATTTGATATACTGGAAAAATTGCATTTTTATTTCTTAAATATTAAAATTTTAAATTAATTGTGCAATATTCATATATATATTTTGTTTCATATTCCGAAAAACACTTCTTTGTATGGGAAGATGCCTACTCATCACTAAGAAGTCTACATATTAGCAGTACAGTATATTAGTTAATCGCAATTCCAATAAAAGAATTAACGTCTATATAATGCATTGAATCCTTTTTAATGAATGTTTTTTTGAAATAAAAAAATTTATCTTATTTTGTGGTTGCTTGCGTGAAATTAAAATATACTTGTCTCTTCAAATATATTGGATTCTTACCCCTACTTCTATTTTAAATTTCAGATATTCCATCCCGACGGGACGTTCCTGAAAGCATTCGGCACATGGGGTTCTGGAGACGGCGAGTTCAAAGGCTTAGAAGGGGTAGCAGTGTCCCCGACGGGACAGATACTGGCTTGCGACCGCGAAAACCATCGCATTCAAGTCTTCTAAAACTCATCAGGTAATCCACATTCACGTCCGAAATTCGGCTAAAAAGACATAAAATCAAAGAAATTGTCACAGTTAAATATTGCTTATTTGTTCATTTTAATGTTATCATAGAAAGTTTTTCATTTCATTTATTTATTTCCTTATTTTCATTTGTTCATTTTATTGTCTTTATATTACATAATTCTTTAAAAAAGAGAAACATCAACTCGTAAAACCCTTTTTCTATAAACAATTTCTTTACGAGGGTTTTTTTTTTTCCATTATATTAATATGTGTATTTCTTACGGTTACCATATATATCTATTCTCCATTTTGGTATTTCTCTTCGCTTGCTTCTTATTTCTATTTTTTACATTATTACATGCTTTCTGAATTTATCAACGTACTTCATTGTATCAGTATGTGTTGTTATAATTTTGATTTTATGTGACAATTTACCATCCTAATTTTGTTTTTCATGGAAGTACTTATTTTAAAGTTTCATGGAAGTAATACATTTTGCTTATATGAAGTTTATATGATAATGCGAAACATGTCAATAATCATACGAAAAGAAAAAAAAATTTAAAAATTAAAGAAAAATTTAAGGAATCTCTCAGATAACTACTTTTTTATTTATTTATTTATTAAATTCCATTTTTTCCCACCAAAAATTCGATTAACCGATCAAAGTGGGCTTCACAGTAATGCCACATTGAAAAAACACCTGCAAATCAGAAAATAAAAGTGCAGTTAGAAAGCAGTCACGTATAAGGGAAAAGAAAAAAAAGCTGAAAAAAAACACGTAATCTGGATTTAGAAACGTATTCCCGCAAATTCTTACACATGTATAAAGAGATATTTAGGTCATCTTTACAAATACCAATGTTATTCTGATCAAAAATCAACGAATGATTTATTTCGAACATTCATAACTGGAAATTCCTTATAAAACAGTGGGTAGTCATAAAATATAAGATATTGCTATCGATGTACTTATGCTCAAAAATTCAATAATTACGGCTCTACGTTAATCTGATATAACCTTTTCCCCATCTCCGAATTATATATTTCAATGTTAATCAAAAAAGAAATAAAGCTATTTGCGAGTCATAAGTAAGATGCACAAAATTTTCAAAATATGTTTCGAAGATTAAAAGAAACTTCTGAAACGGATAACGAATAATGAACAGATTTAATTTGAAAAGAGCTACAATAAATATCAAATAGTAAACTAAAATCTCGCATTTTATTAGACACCATTTTTTTTTTTTCGTAGTTGTATTCTTAATATCTGTGTATTATCATATAGTTGAAATCGTTGAAAATATTTTGTTTTCGGAATTTAGAAATAACAAATGTTGATTTTGCTAATAGATTTAACATTCTATTTGTTAAAAAAAAAATCTACTTTATGCTGTCCTCATAAAAAGAAAAATACAAAAACAGAGCATGCTATGGAAGTCGACAGTATCATCCTAATAGACGTTGATTTCTTAATTGGATTTTCTTGGAACGGTCTCAGAACCACAAGCAGCTCATTTTTTTAAATGTATTCATCTTTAAATATTTTGATTCGCGAAATAAATTTGCAGTTCTATTTAAAGCATTTCAAATCTGATCATGCTATATAGATTATATTTTAAATGTGCCATATTAAATAACGATATTTTTTAATTAAGTTTTTTTATCTATACACAGTATAAAATGAAGTCTCCTGAAAGCGTCTGTATATTTCAAAGAGAAAAACTCGGGAAATATTTAATTGATATTGGAGATATTTGTACCATTTCGTAGGACATTTATTGGGGAAGGTTTTAATATATTGAAGACATATCGAAATAAAAAAAGGAGTTTTAGAATTGCGATTTTAATTATTTTCCTATTACGATTCGCGCATGCGTGAAACAGCAGTATCTGTGCTTTGCACTTATCCGAGTATGTGCGAAAACCTCAAACTGCGCATGCGCAAATAGCAAGTACTGTGGTATGCATATGTTACGTCTGATTTGCCTCTTTGTTTGCCTCTGATTTTAAACAGCGATTCAAAACTCATTATGCCAAAAAAAAAAAAAGGAAATCCAACTTTAGCAGGAGGACATTAAATGCCAAAACGCTTCGTTTGTTGCGCGATAAGTCAACCATCTAACTCTCTGACCCGCCCGAAGGCACACGGATTTAAACCATAGATCTGAATGACCGGACCACCGCAAAAGCAATTGGCGGGAGCTGTGGTTGAGTCCTAAGGGCCAACACAGGCCACGGTACAACCCTTCCCGTAGGAAGTACGTCCCGTCATCGATGGGAGGAGTTAGATCCTCCACCTATTAGTGTACCCTCCAGGGTGGCGAGATCCAACCACCATGCCGGAAGCATCTCATCCTCATTTCGAGGTGCCCCCCGGGGGTTTGTTGCGCGATAATGAAAATGTAGGGGAAAGAAACGTTCGGTTAGTTAAGATCAAAGAAAGAATGTCCACACTTAAGGAAGGAGATTCTTTTGCTGAGCAAAGTAACCGTCTGTCTTTAAATCGCACATCCATTAAATTACAGCAATAGAATGAATCGCATGGAAAGCGAAGTGATCGCTCAGTCAATATAGTTTACAAAGAAATATTCTGAAGCGAGCTGAATTTTACTTTCATATCAGATTATACATAACTATTAAAAAACTGTGGAACAGTGGGTACAATGACTTAGTTCTATATTTTTAAATTTTAAAACAGTTTTTCTATTGTATATTTTTAGTGAATTGTTCTGGATATGAACATATATTTTTATCTTTTTAACAGTTTAAATGTTTCTGAATGTGTGTTATAAAAATAGTTTTGTAGTTATTTTGATGTTTTCTAAATATATTTTTATGTTTGTTTGATATTGCGTGACATGCCCATGTCATATCGGGTGGAGGCTAGACTTAAGTTTAAAGCTAATTTTTTCTCCTAGATGTTATGCCGCGTGCAACGCTGTGCAGGTACTGCTAGCATATTATAAATAAAAAAAAACATAATTTTATCAAACATTTCCGAATTAGATACTTCATTTCAATATCAAATTTAGGATATTTTGTGCAATTAATTATTTTTTCATAATGAAATTAATAAGCGTTTTCATTAGAAGTGCTAAAATTTTTAAAGCATTTTTTGTAAAATTTTTAATCGATACACAAAATAACTTCACCATTAACATATGCATAAATTTTTACATTGTAGTCTTCGCTATATAAAATTACACTTCATAAAATTTAATACTTTTAGAATTCAGATTGAAATTTCTTTGTATTGAATAATATAACTCAATTTTTAACATCTAAATGGAATTCCTTTAATATTTCTATTAAATTAATTGAATTAAAATGTTATTAATTCTTTTAGTAATTTTCTTAGTATTATTGGAATATTTATTACTTATTAGTATTATTGGAATACTTAGTATTTTTTTTCAATGTTCAAAAAACAATGAGCATAATAATACTAACAATAATACACATGATTTCGATTAGTAATGAGACAAATACTGAATATCGGAATTTGTATCATAGTAAACTATTTCCCGATTATCATAACGAAAATATAAGATATTGATATCAGGAGGCATATGTCCTAATATTGTTTTTATTTCGCTTTAACAAAGATAAACTTAATATTTGGATAATATATCTACCTCAACTTTATCAACTCTGAGATTTTTTTAAACGCATCTTTTATTTAGCATTTGGCCTCGGTTGCCAGATGATTCCTGCATCCACAGTGTTATAACTGCCTTATTATAAATTTAGCAACTTAAACAATGAAAAATTTATTATTAAAATGTATTTTATATAATTTTAGAAATTTATTATAATGAAAAAAAATCTGATATTGGTTTCACTGAAAAGCATACTTTTCTAAAATTTTAAAATAATATAAAACTATTGCATATGTTGAAGTTATTGAACTATTGCAAAAGTTGAAGTTATTGAAAAACAATTTTAAAATTTGTATTAGCTTTTATTTAAAAATCTAGTGAACATTTTGTGTACTTTTTTTTTTATCGAAACACCTAATATTCAAAGAGTAATTGTATGTCAAATTGGGTAAAAATCTGCCCTGTAGAGTTTTTTGAAAGATTCTTTTTTTCATTAAATAAGTCACATTACTCAATTTACAAATATCGTGAAAGTCTATATAAACCTTACAGTTTTAAAATTTGTAATTTATTTCAGTTGTAAGACATTAACATGTGAAATGCATGAAAATGAATGAATTATTCTCACTTAAAATCTCCAAAATCAAATATTGTGATAATATAATGTTGAAAGAACTCAATCCCTGATAAATCATTATATAAATATAATTATATAAGTTATTAGATAAATATATATACTCATATCATTCATCAACTCAAATGAGTTTAAATATTGTAATGAGATAAAATTTAAGAATAACTTCTAATTTTAAAATACAACTGTACTAGACTAGTACGCATAAGAGCTAAACCGTAGATTGGGTCTTCAAAATGAGATTATTGTAAATCCGATTTTTTATCGTTATGTTTCCTAGAAAGTTATTGGAAAGGTTTCTTGTCAATGCAGAAATATGTTCTTCGGACTTTCTTTGAATAAGTCTGAGTGAATTACTGACTTTCTTATGTATGAATGAGTTGTTCTTATCATCTTACATTGAAGAATTGCCTCCTTTCTTTTCGTTTTGGGTTTTAAGTGTAGCAGAAGTACGATCAGTTCAAAATTAGTTATGTTTTCTTATTGGATTATAAAGAAATTTAAACATGGAAATATGAAAAAAAAACATTAATTGTAAGTGTTCTTGTATATTAAACAATGTGTTTACAGTATAGTTAATTACAATTTATGACATGAAATAGCATCTCTCCAACTGAATTATAATAGTAAATTATATTATATTTTGGTGATACAATTTTTATATAAAAATTTAAATGTGCTCTCAAAACAAAAAATAAAATGTCACTCATTTTTGCATTTTGTTTTAATCTTTATAATTCAAATACTTTTATATTTTTTTCGCTTTTTAGCTCTCTTTTTAGACTGATGCCTATATAATAGCAACCAAATTAATTATTTGCTAATTATAACTCTGGGGTTAATATTAAAACGAGTTGCAGATTTTTTTTCAAAAATGAAGTTAACGAAACAAAGCATTACAATAGTTAGCCTTTTATCTTATTTTGTAATTTGATAGCTAAACACATGCACGCAAACTTAGACGTTGAATGGAAGTTTGAACTCATAATGGTAGTTATTTTAAATATACTTTTCATACTGGTATTATGATGCTGCACATGATTTTTTTATTCGCATTTATGAGGGGAAAATTTCTAAAAACTGAGAACCTTGATGTATAAGACATTAATTATATTATATAATAAAAATATATATTATTATTTTCTTTCTAATATGAATATACCAATTATATTAGTATTTTCTAAAATTGTTTGAATATTGGTGTCTGTGATATTGTCTAGGCTTAAGTACCTCGAATCAACGAGAATTTTCGAATACTTCTCATCAAATATCTATTCTGTATCAGTCATTCGTCATGACTCAGACGTTCTGATATTTATATGGTGTGGAGAGTTGGAAATTTATGCTTCAGTTCAAGTATCATGTTTGGAAAAATTGATAATCTCGCGAAATTGTGATGTCCCTTTCCATGGCTCTTATATAGCTCTAAAACGCGAAATGGATGTAGTATACCCGAATAATAAACTCCATCTTATAGATTTTGAAATCTCTACCCGAAATTTTTCTTAAGTGTGTATATTCAAATATCCAAAATTGAATCCATTGCATGCCAAACTTTTTTATAATAATTAATTTTAAGCGTCAAAATATTTTTTTGTTAAGTTGACAATTATCTGTCAGCGATTGAAGCCGAGTGAGCGTCTCTTGTTTTTACAGTAACGCCAACTAGGGCCAAGAGTACGACTTAGCTGCTTCATGCCTCACATTCGCTTGCGCAACCCCTTTTTATAGGAGGGCATATTCACACACCACACAGATAGAACACAGAAGAACAACCATGCCTCAACCGTGCTCCCAGAACACGGGAAAGATGCGCTACCCCTATGCCAGGACTCCGGCCTGAATTTTTTTTTAAAAACCATAATAGTTATAAGTCGATATAATGTCTATTAAAATGCGACATGCATGATGAAAAAAAATAATCCAGAAATCATTCATCTACTGGGATCGAGTTTTAAATATGACGCATAGTTGCTTTTAGAAAGAAGTGCTCAATAAAAAAGGGTTTTTTAAATTTTTGACAGAATTTTTAATTAATTATAATCAAAACAAAGTTTATCCTCAATAATTTTGGAGTGTATAAATGCACAAAAACAATTTTTACACCTTTTTCAAATGCAAGAAATTAGTTTTAGGTGTGATATCAGTTTTATTTCGTTACAATTTGTCTTTGATTTTAATAAATTTAAAAATACTTTTAAGTAAATTTTGCAATATTTTTCATTGTTCTAAAACCTGGGTTTATACTCAGAACCATTACGGCGGTATTAAATGCCTTTTTTCAGTACACGTCGTTGCTATTTAATTAAAATTAAATTTTGAAAATGGAATCAAGTTAGATATATCAAATCTAAAGCATTACGTTACGGACTGCTTTTACAGACAGTTTACATTAAAAGAATTATATTTTCAAACTTTAAATTATATAAACTTTTTATTAGAATTTCAAAACAAAATTTTTTTAAATAATAAATCAAAAATATAAAAGTATGCGTAAAAGAGAGATACAAGCTTAAGTTTATTTCGTAAGAAAATTACAGAAAAAAATTTATTTATGTAATTATGTTTATTTATTTTAAAAAATTTATTTAAATAATCTGTTGATTTCATTTGCTAATTTTTTGATACAAAAGGCATTTGCCTGCAAATATATTTCAACTCATCAAACGAATTCATATGCACATCGAAAACAATTAGTACTGTTGCGACAAAAACCTGAAAAGCATTAATTTAGGATATGGCATTCTCAGGAGAAATTTGAATTATGTTTTGGGAACCATCAGCCGTCGTTTCCTTGTCACTCTGATTACCTAGACTTGATTTTCCTAAAGTATCTTCATCGCTTACGCTCTTGTATATCATTGTCTAAGCTGAAAAATATCTTCAGCGTTAAATGGAAAAGGTAGGCTTGAAGGTTGAACGGAGAAGGTAACGACACTTGGGAAGCATCAACAGCTGCGGATAAACTATCTTCGCCTTCTTTTTCGGCGATGCCAGTAAGGTCAATATCCGTATTTTCGTTGTATCCGGTTTTGTTTTTTTTTTTTTCCTTCAAAGAATGAAGCTTTTATTTAATAGTTTTGGAACGTAGCAGAATAGTAGCTTCAGTACAGTAGTAGTGCTGTAGCAGAATTCTAGCTTCATAAGACCCAATAAAATTAATGCTTTACATCAAAAGCATACGGGTTTGGAAGTTCATTGTACAAGTTGTAAATAAAGTTTCGAATTAAACTTTTTCGATAATATGAAACACTTGGTGACGCTTAAATCTAATGGCTGAAAGATCGATGTGCAATTTGATGGAAAATCATATCACTGAATCTTCGATCCTCCCGAAGGCGCACGGATAAAAACTGTATGACCGGACCGCCGCTATAGCAACACTGGCGGGAGCTGTGGCTGTGTCCAAAGGGCCACTAGCCAAGATACAACCCTTCCCTAAGGAAGTACGTTCCGTCCTCGATGGGAGGAGCCAGATCCTACCTTTTCATGTACCTAGCAAGGTGACGAGAACCAACAACCATGTCGGAAGCTTCTCATCCTCAGTTACGAAGTGTCTCCCAAGGGGAAGCAGTTTGATGGAAAATAAAACTTTTTTTAAACCTAGGGAGGTGTTGTAAGGTTTGTAATTGTTAAATGTAAGAGCGGCATTTTTCTTTTTCTTCTTCGATCATTATCAAAGATCCAGTATCAGTATATCGACATCAAGCAACCGGTAGTTGAAGATTTCCTCTGTCATCAAGCCTTCTTATTTGCCTTGTAGTCAGCTGGTAAATTTTTAACATTTTAAAAGCATCTTGGTTTCAAGTATTTTTCAATGAAAAATATCTTCAATCTATCGATTCCAATACTATTTGAACACAGCAAGATTATTAGTCTCTAATTCGGTTAATTTTCAGCTTTACGCTTTTCTCCTTTAAAGAATGAATCATCATTAAACATCCAGTATCAGCTTATCAACATCAAGCAGTCAATAGTTGAAGATTTCCTCTTATTAATTTTCAGCTTTACATTTTTCTTCGTTAAAGTGATGTTTTGTCTGCCATCAGTTAAGAGAACAAACCAATTTCATCTGCTTTATACACATTATCAGCAAAACACATTTTTCCTATCTTAGGTTTTTTTTTTTTTTTTTTTTTTTTTTTGCTGTCCTTAATTGAAGTTGTCTTTTCATCAATCTTGATGGTTTTTAAAAAATAATCCTTTATGGTTCACGAAAGGAAGGGACCAATTAATTGCTGGCTTTGAAATCGTTGTTGCCTAGTAAAAAAACCGTATTTTCTTAATTTTTTTTCAGAAATAATGTCTACTAATGGGCATGTTTTGCCATCATCATGAACCATCTTAGGATAGCTTTGTCCTTATCATCATTTATGGAACCTTGGAATCTTTTTCGTTTGCTACCGACATTGCTTCTTTTTACAGCATCTTTAATATCAGTCTTTTTTTTAATAGCTATTTTTGACTCTGAAATTCCGTGATATTTTTTGCAGCATCAACCTACTCCATTCCTTGATCAATTTCGGAAATCATTTTTAACTTTTCTTCAAATGCTAATGCTTTTACGAACGTGGTCAATCCGATATAAATGTCTAAACTAGAAATGAAAAAGTTCGATAGAGATTACAAGAAGAAAGAAGCACCCCAACCCCTTTCTTACACAAGGTGGGCAGCGACTACTTTCAGAGAATTAAGACTGACACACTTTCCTTACAATGGCAATTCCTATAAACCTGAAAAAATTCAGATTACCCTATAAAAGCAAATTAATCGAAAATGGAGGAGACGGAAGAATTGATATTTTAAGGATTGGTGGTTTCTGGATTGTATATTATACATTCCAAAAACAACAAACACCTACATAGATTCCAATACTACTTCCCTCCCCATCTCAGCCCCCGATATAATACAATCTAAACAAACAAAGAATCAATAATTGAACTCAAAGGCAAACACTGTTTTTTATCTGAATATGGGGCGTTGTTTCCCAAGGGGAAAAAATCGGATTATATGTACTATCCATAGCGTTTATATATCAGCTCTATGGTATTATTAACTTTCTAAGAGGGAAAAATTATCGTTATAGACAGGTGCGGTTAAAAAACAATTATCAATGTGCGCAGGCTCAAAATATATAATGAGTAAAGAAGAATTTTGTTGAATAACCATATTCCACTTCGAAAAATCGTTATAAATAGTATCGGCTTTATTATATATTGGAAACTGAAACAATTTAGTATTCCATTCTAAAATGAAATTTTAAATGCATGTTATGAAAATTAAAAATATTCATGAAATCAAATTTTTCTCTCAACAGGAATTCAGTACAAATCACACACACACACAAATATCGAAATGGTATTACGATTGAGAAAGAATAAATGCTATTATTAATGTTATTTGAATATAGATTGATTAATAATTAATAAATTTATTCGGATTTGAATTCTATAGTTTTTTATGATTAATTAATCAGAATTATTACATTATGTTAATTGTTTAAATTATTAATGAATGCATATTATAGTAAACAAAATATTTTTTAACTAGAATTTATGATAACACATGATATAATCCGAAATTTTCTTGAGGCATTTCATTCATTTTTTAAAAATTTTATCTATCTTATACCTGAGGCTCTAAACGTGATACTTTCAAGGAATGTGGTGAAAGTATCTACCGAACAATCTATGAATTCATTCTTCCATTTCATTTGATTCAAAAATTAAATAAAAAAAATACTAACTAGTGATTGTTTTCTCTTTCAGCGAAGCCTCCAAGCTTGCAAGCGAGCGTTAAAATACGAGTTTACATGTCCACACTTCCAAGCTGTAATGAATCCTTTGAAGTGTTCAATCTCTTCTTCCTCTTCTTCAGTTCCCGTGTTTTGTTTTGGCTTTGCTTGCACTGTATAGCTTTGAGGAGCAAATCTGTACAATGGACACAGCCCGAAATTTTAATTTAAGACCTGCTCCAGTTTTACACATTGTATCATTTTTTTGTAACTTATGCTAGAACTAATAAAAATGTATTCTCTTCAGTGAGTGATATTTCACTTTTTTTTTTTTTTTTCATCTTGTTATTATATGGGTCAGCGGAAAATACAAATGAAGCGATTTTCAACTCTTTTATTTTATGAGTTGAATAAAATAAAATTAATTCATTATTTCCTACGTTCAATAACCAACAACCTCAATCCATGAGTTTAGCAAATGATCACGCCAACAGTCTTTAATCAAGAGTGTATACATTTAGTCACCACACCAACCCTTTTTAGTGCAGTAGACGTACCAATTATATATTAAGACTCCTAGCAACCTTTGGCGACCAGTTGGTTAATTAGAATTAATAGTTGCTAAAAATTTCCGACTGAAATAAAATAATAAAACATTTAATGTAATTTGTTCTTCTGCAAAATATGTTTTTATTTTAATTTTGATAATCCTTTAACCCGTACTGTTTTTGAAGTTCTATACCTTCTCTCCTTTGTGCTAGGTACCTACCTTTTTTTCTGACATCTTACCTAAAATTTGAAATAGAAGTAATTAAATTTCAGATAACCAGTGACTTTTTTTTTCACACAACAAACATGTTTATTATATATAAGGATACAAAGTGAAGTTGTTAAACATTAAAATATCGTGCTACTATAGAGTATGATTCATACTATCTCAGAGGATTATTCAATGAAAATTACAGATTCAACAGAAATTTTAGTGCACTTTAATAAACATCTATTGGGTTGTTCGGAAAGTAATTTCGTTTGTTTGTTTGTTTTTGTGTGTGTGGAAATGAAAGACAGTTTTCGTATAATAAACAAATACTTTATTAAATTATATATTGGCCGTTCTGGTCCAACACCTTTTGCCATCTTTCTGATAGTAGCATCATTCCACGCTCATAAAATTTTTGGTCTTTGCTGCCAAAAAACGGATCGAGGTGGTTTTTGACCTTCTCATTTGAGGTGAAGGTTTTACCGTCTAAAAAATTTAGCGAACCAGTTCTGGCACTGGCGTACTGTCAACATACCTTCTCCATACACATAGGTCCATTTCTTTCTGGCTTGAACAGCATTTTTACCCTTTCTGCAGTAAAACAGTAAGATATGTCGAAAATGCTGCTTATCGCTCTCCATATTTAAAAGGGCACCAACCAAAACTACTGCGTAGAATTAATTGGAATTTTTCACATACAAGCCTTGCTATATGAGCTCTCAAAGCATATAAAAATTATACGGCTTAAATGTGAAGTTGGGTGCAAAAAAATACAATTAAATCCTCTGTCGGGAAAAAACGAAATTACTTTCCGAACAACCCAATATATTTAAAGAAGCAGTAAAAAGCAGCAATGTTTGATAAAAGACGAATTTTAAAAAGATTAATCATTGTTTATTTTTGAAAGTATACTTCATTTGTAATTAAAACAAACATTTTAAAGAATTATTAAAAATATAATTTACACAGGTACTTATTAAATATGAAAAAGTGAGCCATATCATCATCATTAATAATAGAAGAAAAATTTAGGATAAAATATTCGTAGCAATAATGCAAACGATTTGATATTCATTGCAACAATAAAATATATTATTGTAAAATACACGTAAAATATTTTTTTAATTTTTTAAAAAATAAATAAAAGAAATTTATGTTATTTAAATTATACCAAAGGAAAGATAGTTGAATTTTTACATCATGTAAGAATTCTTTTTGTGCTATGATAATTTTAGAAATCATCTAGAAAATATCAAAATTTCGCTTAAATTTTGATTAATCAGGCTTTAAAAAAATCGTTTCAAAGTGCATATTCCCAGCTCCTAAATATACTTGTGCCAAATGCGATAGCTCTAGGTGGACTTAGAGCGCCAATACACACACACACATGCACACATTCTCTTTTAAAATTAATTAGTTGTTATATCTGGGTTTGCTCGGGATTAAAATTCCTTCGTGAGTATTTTCAAAATAGAACTAGCTTTTGTATAAATATTATACTATACAAAAAAAAAACTTTCGTGACATATGTGTTGATATAAAAGTGAATTTTAAAAAATAAAATAGATACAAAGTAATTCAGTTTTCATGTCGATCAGCAAAGGAGTACCTATAAACATTCTTTATCCCCAAATAATTTGTGTTAATTTTTTTTAAAAATTGATAATAATTAAAAGAGAAATTCATCAAAAGTCAAATTCGCATCTATAAAACTGTAAAATGTTTAATTTTTTTGATGGTGAAAATTTTTTTCGGAATAATCTCCATGGAATTTTCTGAAAAAAGAAAACTACATACCCTGAGGCTGCAGTTCTTATCGAACGCCGGCTTCCTTTGGTCACAAGAACTATACTTTTTTTTTTTATCTCGCTTTGATTGATTGACTTATGATTGTTTTTAGGAATTGTTAGGTATTAAATCACTATTTCAAAATAAACGAAGACCTGGCAAAAATATATATATTCAAATAAGACAGAAATAAAAAAAATTAGTAGTAGAGCAGTTCAAAGTTAATATCAATTTTCATGTGCTAAAATTTTTAAAAAGATTATCAACAATGGAAAAAAATATTATGCATAAATGAAATCTATACCATCGAAATGGTGAAATTTTGAATTTTAAGGTAGTCTAAAAAAACATTTTTCTATAATAAATTCGCTTGAATTTACTTTGGAGAAAAAAAGCGAAATTTTGGTTAATTTTTAACTAATAAAATATTAAATTAATTTTTAAAAGTTGATTGTAGTCTTTCTCTTGTATTAAATAATAAGATAGAAAAATTCGGTTGAATTCGAATCGATTGTTTAATAGTAGATACGGAACATACATAAACAGCCATAGTTGCTTTCATTTATATTATATGAAGATAGAGATATACTTATTAAATATTTTCTACGAATAAAGAGTATATTTTATTTTAATTATATCTTGGCTACGGTGTAAGGCATGAAAGTATTCTCTGTTGAATGCAATCAAGTAAATAAATTTATTATAGTCATAAGAAATTAAATCGTTTATGGTTTTTTTAATATGTAGCAACATGTTTTGATGCATCATGCTAGTAAATTCAATCACATTTTTATGCTCATTTATAGAAGATGAAAACAAGATCTTTCACATATTACAAAAAATCCGCATAAACTTATCGTTCAGAATAATAATATTAAATGTGCAAGTTCATACCCGTGTTATTAATTTTTTTAGATTGTTGCATAAATGGCACAGCTAATCTATAAATTAACAGTGAATCAAAAATTTATTTTTAATGAAACAAATGCCAAAGAAACGCATTATGTTTTTAGGAGCCGAGACTCAATTATTTATTTATTTATTTTAGTTTTACAAAACCAAATCAGTCATTTAGATTTTATCAGATTTTAAAGCCAATGGTACAAAAATGGCACAAAAATATTAAATAATTTGGTGAATAATAAATAATTAGGAAAGATATCAATTACTTTGAAAGAATTACGCTCTTGTTTGGATGTTAGAGAATTCGCATATTGGTTAACATACAGAAAAAATAAATGCATGTTAAAATTTACCAAACTTAATAAATCGAGGATAAACGAAATTTAATAATCATAGGAAATCTTTGTCCTTAACCGATATTTTAAAAGTAGAAAAATTGTTGAACCAAAATTTATTTATTATCCAAGAGGTTGCCCTTCCAGAAGTTATCTTGAAAACGTAGATGAGAAATCGCAAGGGTAATAAGTGTGTTCTTGCTTCTCTAGAGAGTACAAAAATTAGTGGCGGAGTTCCAACTAGGTAAAACTGCTAGGGCTATACTGAAATTAAAGGGGTCGCACAGTTCTGTAAGTTATTTTTTGTCAGGCTTTCAAATTTTATTTCAGATGAATGTGGTCTCAATAAATTTAAATAACTGACTGACTAACTAATAAGTCAACAATGCTAGCAAACTTATCAACTGAGTATTTTTTGAATAACAGAGTGAAAAAAATTTTATTATGTTTCTATATTTTTACTATTTTGTTTCAAAACTACTTTTTGAATTTTTTTATACGCAAACTCTTCAACCAATCCAATACTCTTGAAAGTAACAAGCACTTAAATGTTTTGTTCTTTCAATTTGTCACAATATTAGTTTCTTAAATACCGTTTATATATATAGAAATTAAAATTATTAAAAATGCTTTGTTTCCTTTTAGAAGTCTCCCCCCCCCAAAAAAAATAGTTTTTCCTTCGGAATCTAACGAACTTAATCCGTTCCTGCTTATACATAGAAGCACAGAGTGATTCAAAAGTCAGTTACCATTTCAAATAATTTACAGAATAGTGCAGGTAGCAATGTAAAATTGACATACATGTTTGAAATGACATGGGAATTTATTGAAACCGAAAAAAGTGCAAAAAAATCGGCCAATTGATAGCTCTTCATATGATAACAAAAGCAATAATCAGCATAACTGACTGAGGAACAATGTTGTTAACAGCACTGTACAGTGTATCTGTAAGTGTGGTGAGAAATTGTCGTCGGATGTTGACTTTTAACTTCACTAATGAGGTCGGACGATCGCGGTAGACTTGCGACTTCAAGTAACCTCACAACCAACGTCATGCAATGGGATATCCATTACATTTCTAAGATTTTTGGTAGCCCAAATTCTGCAGTTGTGGAAGTTAACAGACCCTCGGAATGTGAGATGAACTTCATCAGTCCACGACACGTTAGACAAACAATCATCATCTTTCCTATTTTTTAAACTCTTTTTTTTAAAAGTCCTTAAAGTAAAGAGCACCTTCATGCATAGAATAAATCAGAAAAATAAATCGTTTTTTGTCACTGCGACCATAATTCCGAATTTCAGGGCTGTCTTTAACTTCACAGGGCAGTCACTCTTTTATGCCAAAGGAAAAATAATCTACATTTTCTTCAATATAATTTAAAAATGAAGGTTGTTTCATGTGCATTGCATGGTTAGACTGCTAACAAATGAGACATGATAAGATGCCATTCATATAAAGGAGAATTGTGTAATTGTTAAAGATATTCAGTTTTAAAGAGAAATAAATTTTGGTGCTAGAAAAACATTGTGAACATTCATTTTACACCACAAATAAATTTTTACTTTCTCGTATTCGTAATATAGTGAAAGTATAGAAATCGTCAAAAGATTCGAATTCGAGATTTTGACGAATCTCCAGGTTTTAGACTTCCCTGAGTTCGAAAAACACATTTTGGGAAAATATCCGTCTGTCAGTCTGTGACAAAGATAACTCAAAAACGATTTTGGCTAGGCAGTTAAAATTTAGTAAACAGTATTTATAACAAATTCAGAGGAAATCCGTCTATCCGACTGTCCGACAGTTAACGCGATAATTACAAAACGAAGAGAGCTAGATGGATAAAATTCGGATAGCGATACTGTTTACTATCATATCTAGTATAGATTACTGTCAAATCTTCAGCCAAATCGGGTTGTCTGTTCGGTCTATATTATCAGAAATATGTAAACCCGAAAATTCGAAAACGCAATAACTTAAATGTATCCAAAATGGTTTGGGATTTTGTGACTATAACTGCAGTTTTATATCCAATTTTTGTTTTAATCGGTTGAGAAAAATGTGTCTAACACACAAAATCGGTTTTGGGACACTATTAATGAATGCCTGGGATTAATGGTGAAATAATTCACCATTGGGATACGAAAGATTTCCTAAAACTGATAAATTGCAGGAAAAAGTTAATATTTCGTAACTATTGTACACCAATGCCATGTAAAGCCTTCTCTCTGGAATGACAAATTTATTAGATAGCATGCGAGAAAGTTTTGAGAAGAGCACTTGTATAGAAATAATTTTTTTTAATTGCTATGAGCGTCTATGAATGGGAAAGAACAGATGTCACCACAAGAAATCTATAGAGCCGCAGTGGCATTGCCATAGATTCTCAGATTCGGAAGGGCGTGGGTTTGACATTCTATTCTTCTACAAATTCGTTGTGCATCCTGGCCTTGTCGTGACTTTTGAGGGGCGAGATTACGATGGTCACGGCCATATGCACATCGAATTAGTCGAGGTCAGACTGGTTCTCACTAATGCGCTGAGAAAGTTAGGAAAAGGGGGCGATGGGTCAAGTGTCGATATCGTTATTTGATCGCGTTTCAAAAGTACAAACCTCGTCCTCACTATGTTATTGCTATAAAGTGCAATTTCATTCAATCAATCAACTAATTCATTCATTAGATGATCTCGAATTTGATTTCAAGAAATATTAATATTTAAAATATTTTTATTTCTGAATCTAGTTTTTTGTGACAAGCTAGAAAATTGAGCTGGAACAAGTTACTAATTACCTGAATTTATTATGTAAAATTTGAAATAATTCTGAAAATCTTTCTCGAATATTATATATATCATATTCATATTCTCATAAATAATAAATGAACTGAAAAATTAAGTCCCTACCTGTGGCATCACAGATACAAATTAAATGTATTTGTAAATTTAAATAAAAATTGCCCAATTAATTCGTAATTTAAAAGTTTATATAACATTTAATCACGCATCGCATTACAAGCACACAATTTTTCCTAAATCGGCAATGAATATTGAACTTAAAATGTATCGCCATATTTATCACTTTTGAATTTCTATCACATTATTGTGAATAACTAGCAGGAGTGGTCACCTCAAATCTTTCTCGCATACCCTCTAATAAACTTGCCATGCTAGAAAAGTCTTGCATGGCATTGGCGCACAATAGTTATGAAATATTAACCTTTGGCGTGAATTTAGCATTTTTATTAAATTTATAGTGTGGCAATTAATATGTGGCATGCGGCTAAAAGTATATTAAATTCGAATTTGTGTTTGAAATTTGTCTTTCCTAACTGACTGAACTGCACTCCATGTCATAAAATCCCATAACAAATTTGACATATTTAAGTCATTGCGTTTTTGAGTTATCACGTTTACATGTTTTTGAAAGTACAGACTGAGTAACAGTCAATCCTTTATTAGATTTACCTCAAAATTCGGCAGGTATCTACACCATAGATGTTAAATCTGTGTACGAAATTTTATCTATCTAGCTCTCTTCGTTTTGTTGTTATCATGTTATATTAGAACAGACGGACTTCCTCTTAACAGATTTTATTCACAATTCGATAGCAATCTGCAAATTTGGTGGAAAGATCATATACCAAATTTCAACCGTCTAGTTGAAAGCACTTGTGAGTAATCTTTGTCACAGACAGGCAAATGGACTTTTTCCAAAAATGTGTTTTTCGAACTCAGGAAGGTCTGAAACATGGAGATATGTCAAATCCCGAATTTGAATTTTATACTATTATTATGCTTTTTCTCTACTATGTGTAAGAGAAAGTAAAATGTGAAATGAACCTTTTTAATGAGATGCTGCGCCGATATATTTTACGAAAAATATTTTTATTCCCAATTGGAATTTTGAGATCGCAAAGCGTCTTCTAAAAGACACACTGAAAAATATGTGTAGCCGATGCACCCTTTTTAACAACTGTTATTCCACTGCAAATCATTAAAGCTATTATTCATTCTCGGATTCGAAAATTCTCCACGCTTTTGCGCATGCGGCAAGAGGCATTTATTTTACCAAAAAAGAGGCGAGAGGAAAGATGGAAAGAGAAGATGTTGGCATTTAGCAATAGGATGAACCCAGATTATTCGCGGAATAGGAAACGTAATAATTACTCATATTTCTACGCCTCACCTCTTAGCGAAGTTCAATCGTCAAAAAGTGCTAATCTCAATACCGTGAAACGAACAGGAAAACATGGCCACAATTACACTTCTTAGAAGAAGCATCGCCCAAAAAATGTAATAAAAATGTAATTACGGCATCATTTATCTCTTAACAAGAATTGTGTGTTATTGAAGTGACCATGTTAAATTTCGATTCGGAATGTTTAGTTAAAATTGGGCTTATTGGGCAAAATAAAATAAAAAATAGATAAAAAAATTGAATAAGAAATTTGGAACAACTAAATTGTGATTAATTGAAATTTCTAAAAAAAGGGCAATAAAAAATAAACAATACATTTTTCGATTAATTTGGGTATTATTTTCATCTTCAATCTGAGTGATGCATATTGAGAAGAGCAAAGTTGCTAATAAGATTAAATAAAATTTCAATGAACGTAAAATAAAATAATTTATTACCAACTTTATTACCTACTAAGTTATAAAAGGCATTTAAAATTTAGTGACGGGTCAGCGCTAACTAATAAGTAAAAAAATAAAAATACATCATTTTTTAAAAATCGGAGACATTGAATTTAATTCTAGATCACTTTTAAAACTCAGAATAATTAAATCTAGTTATATTTCTAAATAAACTATTTACATAAAAGTAGTATTTTCTATTATTTCAATCAGGTACAAAAAGTGAAAAATTCTGGGCGACTTTTTGACATACGACAAATCAGGGACTTGCGATAACTTTACAGAAAGAATTTTTTTTTCTTACTCTAATAAAATTAAGGTGGCAATAATCTATAAATGTTTTTTAATTCTTTTAATAATATGCTTGATATTTAAATATAAGCTATATAGAATTTAGGTCAATCCGAGACATTTAATTCAATTCAGGACATGGAATGGCTTTTTATTCCGGCCAAATGTTCAAAATTCAGAAATGCTCTTTCTAATACGAAACTGGATGTCTGGTCAGCTCAGTATTATTTAAATGGATTGCCAAATAAATGGATAACAATAATGTCAAATATTGGATACACTTTAAAAAAGAAAGCTCCATTTAACAGCTCGGCGAAAATTCAAGCTTAGTTGGAAAAAATATAACAATTCGTTCGGTCGAGGAAGTGAACTTTCGCTCTAAATATAGCGTGAATTTCTAACATCTAAAGCCATCTGGAAAGCATCCATTGGCAGGAAATGATCTAATATTTCAGATTCAAGCGGAAGTCAGTTTCAGTTGCTTTTATTTTGATGAGGTCTTCCTTATATCTGTAAGTTATAAAAATACATCTCAAATGGGCGTATAAACGGACAATATGGATTAAATATAAACTTGAACAAATATTTGCTTAATGTTTATATCGCAGCGAATTAAAAAAAAATAAAAGGTGGGATTCGCTTCTAGCCGTTTATAGTTTTTCTCGTTTTGTTTTTATTTCTTGTGAACGAAATTAGTACAGAATAAATATTGGATTCTTGATTCTGAGAAAAGGATAACTTTGGCATTTTAGAATGCTTTATAATTTTTTTTTAATTCTTGAACAATGTTTGTTTGTCCATACGCATAAGAAATTGATCACTCTAAAAATACAATGAATTTGATAGATAAAATTTGACAAGCTATTTGTTGCATCGGAATTGTGGATATGTATCACATTTTCGAACAGCGTCATCAAAGGGAAGTTTGTCTTCTGTTCCTGTGTATGCTAACATTACAATTCAAAGAGGTTTCAAACTTGATGAATGAAATCTAGCATCTATTTTTGATCTCAAATTTAAAAATGTTTATCAAATTTTGGTAAAATTTTATCAATCAGAAGATATATTTATTTTTTCGTTACACATGATTTTCTACTCTGAAATACGACAGCATCTTATTTATAAAAATTATTTTAATGTGGATATTGCCTGCATATTGAGTAAAAATAATAACACAAGTGCCCCAAAAAAGTAAAACAAATTTTTATTTCCTTAAATGTTGCACTTAGGCATATACACTGGCCGCCAAAATTTAAGTTACAACATGTGTTTTGAGTCTAATGAACATAGAAGCAAGAATTAATAATTGAATAAGACCTGAATTAGTGTGTAATGTTAGTTGATATAGGGCCATTAAATTTGGAAGAGATGTAGAATATACATATTAATAGCTTCAATATATAAATAATATGACTAAATATAAATAATAAAAACTCTAGATTATTTATATTAAGATTAGTAGTTTTCTTTTATGCCTGAGAAACAGGATTGCAGTGTAATAATAACCGAATAATCGAGAGTTTGTTGTAACATTAAGCTCCGTATTCTTTGAAGTTTCCCTGTTCTTATGTTTTAATTTCCAGCGTAATCAAAAATTTAACAATAATAAAATATGCCAAAGAAATAAATTTCGCGAGCTTATTTTTTAAATTTACTTGAACAGAAATCTACCAAACTGAATGTGCTATTAAAACTCTCTATAAACAGTGCATTGCGTGGGAAATGAACGAAGCGACCACGTAATAAGCTCAAGTTATTGAGAAAAGAACTCTTTATACCATTCACCAGCATGAAGTCGGAGGCACCCACTGGAAAAATCCATTTGCGCTAATGATATCATCCGAATCTTCAAACATAGGAACGCCCCAATTAACCCAGTTTCGACCCCAACTTCTAAAACACTAGGAACAAAATTCTTTTTAAAGCAGCTGTACGAGAAAGGCGTATTGTTAGCTGTCGGCTTAAGATTTTGAAGTTAAATTAGAACCAATAACATGGACGCGTTAATTGCAATGACAACGTAAATGCTTGGGAATCATATCTGTACGGCAGAATGTCTTTGAACCGTGCTGCGACCTTGAAAAGTTGGGGGATTAACTTCCTTCTATAAGTTGGATTACCATCCATCTAGGAAGCTTAACTTCTGCTAGTTATAATTTCCTAAGGCTTATTTTTCTTGGTTATACTTAGTCGTTGATTAGTTTACTAATTACTAACTTAAAAATAAATGGTAATCAGTTCAGTTTATGCAAATCCTCATTATATTTTACTTCATGCACCCATGTATACTTAAAAGTTTCCACACTAAAATAAGGTCATGAATAATCTATTCATAAAAGAGTTTTCAAGAACATTTTATCAAATACACTTTCAGTGATCATTTAGTAATCAGTTAAATCATACTCCCCATGTTAATATTTCTTTTAAAAAATTATATAGCCATGCAAATTAGATTTATAGAGCTTTAGATATTTACATTTTCAAGTAATTGTCGCAGACAACCATTTTATCTAAAAGACTTGAAATCAAGATTTAAGGTTGTTACATTTACGCACTAGAAAGACTTTTAGAAATAAACTGTCATTAAAAAGTTACAGATCGTTTTAAAAAACTGAACCTGGAGATTTTGTAAAAGATTATACAGTATCACCCAAACTACCTTGATTTTCACTTCTTTTTAAAAAAAGATGGAGATTTGATTTCGTTTTCATGCAGTTAAACTTCGCAGAAAGATGTATAGCTTGTTTTCGAATAATTGAATATATAAGTTTTGCAAACTCTTTTACATTGCTATATTAATTATCTCAATTTTCTCTTTTTGCTATAGAAATTGCATATATACAGCAATGATGTTTTATGATAAATTCAACATGCTAGTACGCCATTTTCATTCGAATATTCAATATTTTTCAAAATAAGGTTTGGTTTGGTTACAGTAACGTCCCGTTTGAAGCAACACTTGGGCTATTTTTGGATGGACCTCGTAATTTTGAACCGCGGTCAGATGACGAGGACGACACCTGAACTGGCACCCCCCTCTCCACACCACACCACACCAGCGGCAGGACGTTTGGTCAGGATGGATTTAACGTGCAACAGACCCCCTTACACGACGATTCTTCGGTGGAATTGGATCTCGAACCTGAAACCCTCCGGTTCTGAAGCCGAGACCTTACCACCAGGCCACCGCGGTCCCATTTTTCAAATTAAATTGCTCTCGAAAATTTAATTTTTTCTCTTCCATAGAACAATTCTTTTATGTTTCCATCCATATATTATTTAATGCAAACATTGGTTATGAAAAGATAAAGTCAACATAACATTAAATATTGACCTTCAAATTTCTCTTTAAAATATCTCTGTGATTATCAACTTAAATGTTTTTACATATATCTTTATTTATATATTTTTTTACTTCTCCTGTTTCTTGATATAATATTTTATCTTATTTACCTCAGCTAGATTATTTAAACCACAAGTATCCTGCAATAACTTGGTGGTCTTGTAGCAATCTCAGATTCACGCACAGAAGGATTTAACAGGAGCCCTTTGATAAATGCAGGTTTGGTATAGGTAAAATTCATCGTGGGCAAAAGTTCTAATGCCGGTGGAAATGCGGAAGTTTCAGAAAGGAATTGATTACTCTTCGTCATCTTACCGCGGTTCAAAATTACAATGTCTATGAGTCCTCTTAGAAACTTTGAAATTGGACGCCAGTCCAACTAAACAAAACCTACTATTGTTTTTTATGCTCTTTTAAATTACCTCTATTTTGTAGTTCTTCAAGGGACCAGAAGAACAGTGGAGTAAAAACCGGGGAAGTGTATGTTACAGGAAGCCGCTTGCATAGGTAAGCACAAACGCGCTACCATGCCCACCCGAAGCAGCGAGTAAACTGAATGATAATCGTCAAGAAAATTAGTTGAATCCTAATGGCTATTATTGACAAATGTTCAATACTCTTACGGTAAGTATGTTCCGTCATCGGAGTGATGGTAGTTCGACTTTACTTCACCCACCAAGGATGCGAGGACCATCCACCATTGCAAAAAGTGTTCTTCCTCATATCTGATGTATCTGTCAATGGAGGCGCATGGAAACATTACTTAATTAAGTGAAGATGGCCATGAAAAAAGAGGTAAAAGTTTCATAAATCTACACCATTGATGTTATAAAGCATTCTTTTTTATTTAGCGCTTTCCATAAATCAATATTCAATTCAAATTAATCGTTGATACTACTCAATTTTTTTTTTTTTTTTTTTTTTGTAATTTTTTTGTAACTTTGTAAGTAATTGGCAAGGAGAAGAGTAACTAAAATATTGTATAAGATATTTTTCTGCTTTGGCTATCTTTCTTAATACGGATATAGAATTACATAAGATGAAATAAAAGTCCTTCCTCTGTATGGAATACTTAAGTTTTACTAGCTAGTAATGTATTTACAAAATTACAGGACATTTACTTATGGACAGATGAAGAACACCAATTACTACTTCCAACAAAAATATGTAATCCAAATGCTTTTTTTTTATTGTCTTTAAAGTTAGTTCGTAAAGATTATCGAAAACTATTTTTACCCTTTTGCGACGTTGCTTTTCTTCGAGTTTTTTTCTCCCATGATATTTAACTTGCTGTAAAAAGGCAGGAAAACATAAAATTTCGGAAGTATAAACTTGGGAATTTTAATTCCATCTGGATATAGAAGATCTAAGAGTAACCGACAAAAAAAAAAAATTGTAAATGTGGCAAAAGGTTAAAGATGAAAGTGTAAAAGTGAAATAATATTGAAATGGACCGAGAGTAAAATACATTCATATAGAATGCCTATGATTTATCTAATGATATCAATTATGTAAAGAAAGAAAATAATTTTGTCACTGAAAGAGTATTTTTTTCTATGTAGTATTTATTTGATCAAATCATATTAAAACGTATAAATACAGACTTAAAAATTAATCAGAAAAATATGAAGCGAATCAATGATGGAAAGTGATATAGTCAAACAGATATATTTAAATTAAGATTGAAAAGAAATGAAAAAATAAAAGTTAAAATAAGCCAAAAAATAAAATCTCAGAAAATTTAAAAATGTAAACTAAAAATGAACGATTAAAAAATGTCTGTCTGGAATCATAAGAATAAAACAAAATAAGTTATTTTTAAAATAGAGTGATTTTTCAAAGGAAATTTTGCATTTTACATTTTTTTAAATCAAAAAATTTCCTGCTTACTGATGTTGTTTGCAACTAACTTTTAACCAACAACCAATATATATTAATTATCATCCATGTGTCATTCGCTATATCATTAGAGATGTTCTGCTTTATAGACGTAACCTCAATCTAGTATTAACTTAACAGAAGTGTGATTTAAAATATCTTAAAAGAAAAAATTATTCTACTTTTGGTAATTTTAATTTTTATCTGAAATATAATGCCTCTATATACATTAATACAAATAAACTTATTAATTTAATGATATTAATATGATATATCAAATTTTCATATATACGATATTTCTTTACGGTACTAAAATTATATACAAAATTATTTAATGCCATATAAATTCAATAATATTCTTTTAAGAGTTTAATAAAAGCACTTAAAAAGACACAGCACAAACAAAATTATACTTTACATTTTTCCTTAATTGAGCCATACGGCTCTATTAAACAGAGTTTATCGAAGTAAATAAAAAAAATATTTTATTGCTGAAAAGGTAATGCAGCATTTAATTGAAATCATTTAGACGTAATATAATGAAAGACGCTGATTCACACTTCACCAGTCAGCTGTAAATACCTTCCGTTAGCTATGTTGCACGATACAAATAAATCGGTGCTACACTTACATAAATGGTTATTTTCGCCAACAGGAACGAGACAGAATACATAAAAGATCAAGGTTGCTAGATTTGGCTAATTAACGCTACGTTTCAATTAAATTGGATTATATGCAATTCAACGAAAGGAGTTAGTTGTCTCGTTCCCGCCGAAAAAAAACAATAAATTAAGAGCATTTTTTCCAAGCACAGATATCATCTAAATTAAAGTACAGAACAAATAGAAAAAGTGCGATGTTTACTATAAAATTTTTGTTTTTGAAAGTTCTTTTTCCCTATAGATAATCGAAATTCCGTGACAATGCAATAAATGCATAATCGGAAATCAGTCATCTGAAAGAAAATAATTCTTTGCGTAATTCCCGCAAAATTATGAATCATAAGATGCCTTTGTCGATCAGTTGGCTTGTCGGGATTAAAAGTTGCTAAAAATTTCAATATTATTACACTTAATTTGCTTTTAAAGATTCCTTCAACTATATATTTTAAATCTCTAATTTTAATAGGCATTTAACCATCGTATTTTTTGAAGCTTTGTTTTACTTGTTTGTTAAAATAAAACATACTCGTAAAGTATATAAGGATAAAATCATTCAGTTTCGTTTTTACCGTAACACTGAATATTTTCTATAATTTTCATAATGTGTAGAAAATTTGTATTTACAGATCCAATAAAAAAAATTCAATAAATAAATAAAGAAGAAGAAAATGAAATTTGGGATCTCAAATTTCAAGTTATCATGTGAGAACATTATTGTTTTTAAGTCATTATTTGTCTTAATTAATTTAAGTCATTAACCGGTTTAAACCGGTTTACGAGAGCTCCAAAACTTTTTTGCCAGCCAAGAAAAAAATTTTAAATGAAAATTGCCATTTATACTTTATTTATTGCCTACGCGATTTCAAGCTTCACAACCTCCTAACCAAAACAGCATCATGTCGTCATAAAAAGGAATGCCACGTTTCGATGCTGAATAACGAGAGCAATGCGATTTCCAAATGATAAACTATTTATCATTAAATTTTTAAACATATTAATTTATATGCAATTTTTATGAAAACAAATTTTTTTTGTAAACAAACTGCTATTTTCTAATTTCTGAGAACATAAAACAGTTTCATAATAGATTAAACTTAGAACAGGAGTCAAATCCTTCAAGGCTTCTCACATAAGAATGAATGATGTGATATTTCCCCATTGGGAGAAAGAGAAAATACTTTTATCAAAACTTGTTAAACGCGAGTGAAGTTTTTTTTTTTGAACATATTATAAAAATTAAATTATTTAATTTCTTCCAAAAAATTACATTTCATGAAAATAGCAGCAATGATGTCATAATTCTACGTCAACCTTTTAAAAACGCGTCTGCTATCAAAGAAGCATACATAATAATAATACAATACTGGTAAAAACAGGTAATATGTGTGTGTGTGTGTGCGTGTGTGCGTGCGATTAAAAGGTGATGAAAATTGCCATTTATGCTTTATTCATTAACTGCGCGATTTCCGGCTTCAATAATCCTTGCCTACACAATTTTGAGCTTCAAAGCCTTCTAACCAAAACAACATTATGTTCTCACATGATAATAAAATTTCTGAAATAAAAAAAAATTTATATGCGATATTTCGGTATAATAGAGATGATGTATAAGTTTTATTTATTATTAACCAGCTGCCTTTAACCTAACTAGCTGGTTTGCCGGGATTAATGATTGCTGAAAATTCCAAATAAAAATTAATATAACTTAGTCGCTTAGAAACATTCTTTAGGAAAATATCTTTAATCTTCAAATTTTGATAGTCTTACAACTCATACAATTAGACAAGCCTTATATCATTTTGTTCACTGCACTATGTATCTGTCAGTTCCCACAAACTTTGAACTTTAAATAGAAACTGAAGTAGAAATTTTTTGCTGAAACCATTCTTTGAAACAATCAATGAAGTAGTTTAAAATCTCGCCTTTTTATAATATAGTAATATTTAAATTTTCATACGTCATTCAGTTTTAATAGCAATAAAGTGAGCATTTCTTAAAATGTTAGTGTCTCAAGAATAATATTTTACTAAGTATGACTCATAGGATCGAAAACCTATTAAAAATTATGAAATTCGTAATATTCCGCAGAATGTGCGTTGATTGAAGCTGCTTAAGATAATATTATTTAACTCATTTAGACCATTTTTCTTATCAGATGTATATGTCTAATATTAACTGTTTAGAAATAAGGTATTGGGACCCAATCAGAGTGGACATCCTGTATAAGCATGTATATAAAGCCTTAAATACTAGAATATTAGAAATGCAGAATTATTGAGTTAATAATAATTCAAAATTTTAAAAGTTAACATGAACCTTTTTCTTCCATTTATTTATTTATTTAGAAAATATCGTATTTCATGTTTATTTCATTTCTTACAGCCGCGTACTGAAAATTACATTTTTCTAGATTTATTTTACAGTAAGAATCGGCTTAATCTTTTAATTCGAGCTTTTGTCAACGTAATGGCAACACGCAGATAAAGGCCAATTTTTCCCACGCACATGTAACGTGCTCTTCAGGTTAAATTTTATTTTTATTTTGTATAAAATAAATTATTTGAAAATATACTTAAAATATTTTTAAAAAGGATTAAAAATAGAAGTTAATTTATATGTTAAAAAACTGGTATCATTGAAAAGAAAATTATTTAAATTTTAAGAAGCTCTAAAAATTATTTTAGTATTATGATATTTTCAGATGTTAATGAAGAAAAAGTTCAAAATTTTAATTAATTTTTTATTAATAAAAATGCTAACATTTTTTTTAAAAAATCACTCCGAGGTGACCTTCAAACGGACTAGACCGTAAACCACTAACAAACACACACTTGCGTGCGCACGGGCGCTCTGGTACGCACACGCACATTTTTATTTTCTTGTATACTTAGAATACAGAATGTATAGTAAAGGTCAAAAAATTCGAACACGAGATTTGATGAATATCCATGTTTTAGATTTTCCTGCGTGGGAAAAACACATTTTTGGAAAATGTTGCTTTGATGTTGGAAAAATGTTTGGAATTGCGCTTTGGTCACTTGCAACCACTTAAAAACAAAGGATATATAAACTCTATCTTTCAGTGCTTTCAACCACCTTTAAATAACTACTTCAAAACCAATACAAAAAATTCCAGAAGATATGAAATTGAAATTTCAAAGAATAGTGTTAGAGGAAATCAGTATTGTAAAATCGTTTGCGTTAAATTTTAATGGAATTAATAAAAATTAAGAGAAAAAACAGCATAAAATTGAATCTGGTATCACTGAAGCGACAAAATTTTAAAACCTTATGATATTTTTGATAAAATAATTTTCTCCAAAGGTATTTCAGAAAAACGACAAAATTTAAGTTAATTTTTTTAATAAATTGAATAAGTAATTATTTGAATTTTGAAAAGTTGAAGATATTTTTTCTCTTGTCAAAAAGGGTAAATATTCGAAAATTTTGTTAAAATGGGCTCATTCGTTTAGGAGGAGTTCCAGAACATACATACATACAATGTCAAATGACTTTTTATTTATATTAAGATAGCCTAGCAGAATTTTTTATATTAATAATTAATTTGGAAAATTATGGCTAAAGTTCGAGCGATTTGCAAACATTTGATGCTATATCCATTCTCTGACTCAGGCTAATCAAAATTGAAGATATATTTCTATTGGAAGTTAACTTATTACTTCTGTAATTAAGTTAAATGTATGAAATGAAATAATATTCAAAGCATGTAAAAGAAAACATAAATCTTCTTAAGTGCAAGAGCTATAAAATTCTTCTTGTTTTAGATTAAAAAAATATATAGATTATTTATTAATATTCATTTATCAATTGCTCAAAACAATTGTTGGCACTATAAAAGAGGAGGAAAAAAATCCTCTTGGCAAGCTGGAAGGCAGAAGTAGATTCTTTATCATTCAAGTTAATATTTTCAAAATCTTTTCAACTCTTAAGAAAAAACAATGGAATGTTATACGTTCAAGCTGCTATTGGCAATGATTGATATCGCATCATTTAGCATATATTACTAAATAAATATTAAACATCTGTATTATCACCTTTAAATAAATAAATTATTATTATCAAAAACACTCAAAATAACTAAAATACTTTTGCATTTTTCTAAAGCTGACCATTTCTACAAAATGTTGGGAATAAGTATTTCTGCTCTTTTATTTTTATTTGATTAGTTTTCTAGTGGAAATACGACAGAATACGTCTCAACAACGATCCAACAGAGAGTTATTGAAATCGGAAAAAGGTGTACCTATGGCGTGTCGCCATTAATACTGTCAACCTATGCAGTTATGTTCTGCAAAATACAGTTAAAAAAAATGAATTACAAACACTTTCTTTGAAGATAACTTTTCCTGGGATAAAGAATAATATCTTGGCTTGATCTTCGATAGTAAGTTTATTTTTAAAAATCATGTTAAATATAATATCAATAAATTCTGAGCAAAAATGCATCTAATAATTCCTTTAATAGATTCCGAAATTCACCACTTTCACTAAATAACAAAATTTTTCTCTTCAAACAAATTCCAAGCCCCATACTCATCTAAGCGTCTTCTATCTAGAGCTTTGCTGCTAAAACACATTTTATCCAAAACAAATTACTCAAAATTATCACAAATACGCCATGGTTCATATGCAATGATATTCTCCTCGTGGATTTAAAAATATCAAAAATAAAAATTGTAATAAGGAACTTTCCAGGAAATGTTTCAGCCAACTAAGCAGCAATAAATCAAAGATCAAATCCATTTTACTAAACAATTCTGGAAAAAAATATTCCTTTCCATATGCTATTACTAGATGGAGCTTTCCACTTAAACCACTTCAAAACTTTCTCAATACTCACTACTTTATACTTTATGCTCACTTTACCTGCATCTCTTAAATCATCACCATAACTAGCTACATAAGTTTTTTGCTTTTCGCTACCTCACCGTTGGTACTGGTACAAAATGATCTTGAAGATTTTTTACACTCATTCTGAGAAGAAGTGCTCTGGCACTAAGATTCAACAAAATATCCAACAAAGATTGTTTTTTAAGCTATGAAACTAGTGCATGGACATTTAAATAATTTCAAGTTAATGAAGGAAAATAAGCTTGGAAGATTTTTTTAAATTTATTAAAATGTGATAATACATATCAGTTTTAAAATAGTCGTATTTAGAAGTCGAAAATCACTTCTCTTTATATAGCTTCTAAGCAATTGTAGTTATTGAAAAAACTTTAGCACAAAAGTTATTCATCTTATTGCGACACTGATTCACCAAATTTAATTTTCTATCTTCAGTTTTAAAAATATTATGGGAAAATGAACATTTCATCCTTCTACCATTTCCATCCCCTATGAGCTATACAGCCCGTCTATGCACTCATTCAAGATTTTTACTTTCTTACAACACATTCCAGGCTAGTTAAATCCAATTGAAATTAGTCTAGTTATCATGTTAACATGATACAAAAAGAGTGGAACAAGTTTTTACTTCTCTAAATATTGCACATAAGCATATATTTCCAATAGAAAGTTTCATTAAATATGATGGGCAATTGTATGAAAACAATTTTTTTTCTGTTGAGGGGGTAATGCGAAATGAAATTTTTATATGGCCTCTTAGTAAAAAATCTTCAATGAGTAAAATGTTGTTCACATATTCATCTATGAACACACAAGATTTCAACATTTATATCTGCAACAATCTAGAAATATGCTTATTTTCAATTCAAGGGATTAATCACACATTTAGTTGAAAACCTTTATTTCAGAAATGAAAATTTATTCAATACAGAAAAACTGTCATGTGTAACAGTTTGTCTAGTAATACTTCATCTAATCGTCATGACTCCAAAGAAATTTGTTAATCACGCATGAGGTTGTTCTCTTTGATTGATCAACAATTGTAACTAAAAAAGAAAAAAGAAACTTGACTAACTGATAATTTAAGATATCTCAAAGAAGTACTGGAATGTCGAGAAAGAAAATAAAATTCTTTGTTTGCACTCGTGTGATTTCTAAAAGAATGGCATATTTCAGTAATAAGATACCTTTGAATGCGTGACGTTTATACTCCGTGCAATCGCAATGCCAGCCTAGTTGTATAAGGCATTTTAGGGCTTATAGGATCCTTACTTCCCTGGAAAGGTAAGGAAAACATGAGTTATTATACATATGATGCATAAATTGACGTTTTGTTTTATTTTCCAAGTCACCTTCATGCTAGCATAAGAAAAAAAAAAAACGATCAAAACTCAAAGTTTCAAAGTTTACATTGTACAAAATATTTCAATATAACAACAGACATCCATACAGTATTTTTAGGGTCCATGGACTGGCAGAACAGCTACACGATCAGTATATAGAATTTTATAATTGGTTCCTTCCTTAAGTAAAATCAAATTCTTCTTTTCTGAAAAATACAATTTAGACGGACGAACATAACTTTAATCAATATATAAACATTAATATTCAAAATTATCACTAAGAAGCTATTCTGTTTATAATAAACGTATCATTAATCGCAATTTTTTATAGATGTGTGCTATAGAATGTTTGTAAACTCTTTGGCTGGTTCCACTTTGTAAACAGTATGCTAATTGATGCTCAATATATTCAGTCAATTTTACTTGACAATACATCGGAACTAAGAGCCGAATTGATTTAGGCCAATATACGCTCTCCGTTTTTGCTAACGAATCCAAAAAACCTCTCTTTAAATTATGAGATGAACTCAATCGCATATCGCAAGTATAGTGAAAAAAATGCAAATTTGTTTACTTCTCGAAAGTGTTCATTTTGAACAAATTTTTAACCATTTTACTTCATGTATTATTTGACTATTTGCTAAAAATTAAATCAATATTAATAAATGCGTTTTCATTTTCTGATTTTGCCCTTTTAATAATTTTTGTAATGTGTGTATTATCCCTGAAAATTATGACGAAAGTTTCGCTCTAGTAGTGGTCAGAGGTATGGATAAATTTTCTAAGTCATTCAATTTGCTTTTTAATATCTTAGCATATATTTCACATACGGAAGCATGAAAACTTTTGTCCTTATGGATATGTGTAAGAAAAACATTTTATTCAATGGCATTTTTTTCCTTTATGCACCGTATAAAAATTTAATTTTTGTACTTTTTTATTTTCCTCCTCTACAGAAGTCAATGTATTTTTGTACATCGGGATATCTTATTTGATTAAAGTTTGTATTTGGAAGTATGTCTCTAATTCCAATAGTTAAGGAAACAGATATCTAGAGTTGTTTCACTTTTGTGGGACGACCTGCCTATATATTATAAACTTTTGAACAGAATGTGATTCTGACTTCTAGAAAAATTAATCGGTGAAGATTCGAATTTTTTTCCAAAGTCATGTTACAAGAATTATTGTAGTAAGTAGTCATTTATCTTCATTGCAGAAGGTATAAAGAATCTATCTAAAAATATGAAATATATCCAGTATTCAAATGCAGTGTAGTTAATTATATTAAATTTATTTTTAAGATATACAACTCTTTTATATAAGAAAAGAATATGAAAGGCGACTAAAAGAAAAAGAATATCTGCAGTCTGTGCTCTGAACAGTATTATTCAAAAATTAGTAGACCGATCGGCGCTCTAACAAGATATTTCTCTCTGCGGTCAGACTGTGTAGAAATAGAACGAGGACTTTTATAAAAAGTTCAATAAAATGCATTAATATATTCTTTTTAATAAAAACTTCTTCTCTGTTTAATAAGCATTTTAGAATTAAATTACATTAATAATAATTCATTAGTATAAGAAAGGTAAATAAAACTTAAGGCAAAGTATATTTTTTTTTTTCGCCTCTTGTCTATTTGGCTTAAAGAGCATGAAATGATAATAATAACGTTTCGTCCTCGCGGAGGTCATCTAAACCGGGCGAGTGGCATATTAATACAATTGCCACTGCCACTGTCCAATTGTCAATTCTTCATTGCCATTGCCATAACCTAACTTCTACAGGAAACGGTTTCAATGAAATTTAATAGCAAAGTTGTCCAATATAAAAGGTTTGTGATCAGCTATTTATTTAATAACGATGCATTAAACGTGATTAAGACAATTATGACTTTTCAAACAGTAATTATGACTTTTCAATAAGTTTGTAAAATTTCATTGAAAATCAGCTATGTGTTTATTCACACATTTTTGCAAATACTGGGAAATTTTTTTTTAAATTTCAAATAAATATTTGTATTATTTTCAACTTTATTGTGATTACTGATTCATTTACTAATTAAATAAAATATTTTCCTCATTTTTGCAGACTAAAATACATTAAATTCTGGAATGCTCTGCTTTCGACTAACCAATCTTACTAAAAAAAATAATTTACTGTGGTAAAACGAATAATTTACTTTGACACAGTTCTAAACTTTTTCAAAAAATTAAAAACTTCAATTTTGCATCTTTCATCTAAAAACGGTTGGAACTACCTACCTTTTCAAATTACAATAATATTTATTAATGAAAAGTAAAATAAGTTTAAATATTTCTGAAAGACTTAACCCTACATTTTATGTCAATGATTTCTTTATTTTAAATCTCCATGTTTCCATAATGTATATTATGCGTGATTTTCTGCTTTCTACAATTAAGTGTTATAAAATGTTTCATGAAATACATAAAATAGTTTTTTCCTTTAAGTTCCTAGAAGAAAGACATACAATCTTGGTATAAATAAAAATTATAGTGTCTATGTTTGAATATGTATGTATATATGCATGTTCCACATCTCCTCCTAAACAATCGAAATTAATTAAATATTCAGTTAATTTGAAACTAACCAAAGTTTCCTCCCTCTCTTGAATAATTTCAAGACAAATTACTCCAGAAGAAATATTTTTAGCCGTCCTAAGATACAAAATTTTTACACTTCCATAAAATGAGTTTCATTTCTGCACAATATTTCTTGCAATTGTTATTAACTTTTAAAAAAATGTAAATGCATTTATATTGATGTTAACTTTGAAGTACCCTATTACTATTTTTAATTTTTTTATTTAATTTTACTTATTTTATCCTTTCATTAATTTTTGTTTGTTTCGAAGTAGTCATTTAACAAACATAATGCCTAAAAGTAGGCGTAAGTCATATGCAAGCAAGAAAAGTAAAGCTGTGGTCAGCAAATGAAGCAGAAGTTCAAGACAGTTGGCGACTTCAGGCTATGAGAAACTTTGGAAGAAATCCTTCTGAAAAAAATTTTAAGCCTTCTTAAAATTAAAATATATATATATATATATATATATATAAACCTTAATTAATTTACTAATTGTTATCTTAATTTAACCTT
>JAPMOR010117216.1:62420-158296 GCA_026543865.1 Argiope aurantia
TTTTTTTTTTTTTTTTTTTTTTTTTTTTTTTTGCTTCCTCTTATGATATGGTTTTCTTTGCTTATCTACTACACTACATTCCTCATTCATAATATTATTAACTTATTATTTTTTGTAAATTTTCGGTACAAAAAATTCTTTATGAACTTGAAAATAAGGTTAACTTACTTTATTTATCGTTTCTTGGATGCATTTTAAATCTTGCTAATGAGTTATAAAAATGTGTTTTTAGGGTTTGTTGGGAGGGGAGGGGAAGTGCATTATATGAACGAGTAATTTTTTTAAAAAAAATTCTTAATAGATGGGACATTTCTTATATAGAAAAATAAGCAAATGCAATGAAATCTGAAACTGGTTATAAATTATTCATGTTTGTAATATAATCATAATTTCCAAAGTTCCCTAAAAATTAATCTATTAAACATGATCTTTACATAATATAATCATTTTTTAAAAGTATTTACTGAACTGCCGATTTGTAAATGAATTTAATAAACCATTCATTTTTAACGACGTAAATTATATTTATAGCATACTCCATCTGATAAAAGTCGGCAAGAGCTCATTAAAAACTTTTTTAAGTAAAGGTGCATGTTGGATTTAAATTAAATTACGATAATTAAATTCTTTCAAATTTTCTTAAAGAGAAAGAAATGTATTCAGATGATTTACCATTTGAACTGAAATTATTGAAAGAAAAATTATTACGGATACATTAGTTCAAAGTTTTTACATACGGGCGAAGAAAAGAAAAGAAAATGAACAGAAGCTATCATCTAAAAATATCGGCTGAGTTAAGTTTTGATGTGTATTCGAAAATAGTTTTACCTCTGAAAGTTCTACTTATAAAACTTATAAAATGCGTTACTCGAATTTCTTGAGAAAATAATGATATTTTTATTGTCTTTATTTATTTATTTATTTTTTTGGATTACAGGGAAAAAAAAAAGATTTTTTTGACATATTATCTCTACAATTATCATTTGCGGTTGTAAATAAAAATAGATATTCACTTGAAGTAATTAAAGAATAGCGTTTCGTTGGAAGCAGTTTCGTAATCGTCTTGAAATTCGTTCAACTTCTCAGGTGCTTAGCAACTAATGTTATTATTATTGTAATAACAAATGGGACGGATTATAACAAATGGGAAAAATAAATAACGGACAGAACCAGTAATCAAATTTTTAGTTAAAAGTTAGGGTTTATTTATTAAGTTTAAATGTATATTAAACATTTAAGTTAAAATTTATGGTTTCCTTGATTTTGCATTTTTTTTTTAAATTTGTTATCTATATAGTTTCATTTACATTTATTTATATTGAAAGTAGAAAAGAATTTTTAAAATTTTTATCAAAGTTTTGATAAAAGTGTGGTTCTTATGTCTTATGTGAATAGGAAGACTTGTACAAAAGAAGTTAAAAAAATTAGACAGTTTGTCATAATGTGGAAAAATATATGCATCAAATTTTTTTTAAAAAAATATGACCTATTTATGTGTATTAAATACAACATTACCCATGTTTTATGCTCTCAAGGACCAAAGGAATAATGGTCTAAATCAGAGGAAATCACTTAACTTGGGTAAAAATATCCTTTAAATCTGAGAAGGGGGAGAGGGACAATAAACAGTCTTGTAAACGATAGCGGAAATTCGGAGTATGTTGTAATTTTTTTTTTCTCCTTATTTTCTTTTCTTTGTCACTTCTAAATATTCGTAGGGTGTAATTTAAATCTGAAAAGAAAAACTAATCTGAAAGATATATAGATAATGTGACTTTTCTACGCTAATTACATATAAGGCAAGTTGAATAGCTTTTGTTTACCTGATGTTTGGGAATAACCTGAAAAAAAATGAAAAAAAAAAAAAACACTACACATTGAAGGAATTGTAGTAAGGGTAAGAATTAAAAATATCGTAATTCGCAATATAGGTTAAACCGCAAAAGTATCTTTTCCTAAAGAGGATCTTTTATTATAAATAAATGGGCCAGTTTTAATGAGTATTATTCCATCTATCAAAATGTTTGATGTTTCATGCTTAAGGTTACTGACTTTTCGTCTGTGGAAAAACCTTTCACACCTACGGTCTTTCTGCTGCATCAATTTCTATGAATTAAACTATAAACTTTGCTCTCTTCTCATAAAATTTAATGCAGAAATTTTGCATTTTTGTTATGCGGTTTTGTTTTATCTACTATAAAATATTTCTAGTTTCTCGAAAAATTTTATTTTCGAATTAATTTTAGTTCTCTTTCGGTTTTTTTCCCTCCCCTCTTCTATAATCTGCATCTACTTTATTTTACATGTACTAGTCCGATGTTCTGACACTGAATACGTGTATTCTCCTCTCTATTTATTAAAAACAGTTTTTATTCCACCTATAGTTTTTGCCGTTTGTGTTTTGGTTTGAATAGAAGTATATTAAATGCGAGAAATAGTTGAAAACTGGTGAAAGTTCTGTCCTATCATATAGTACTTCTGTAATTTTTTTATGCTATAAATCTATTTATATTTGTCTATGTTGACATACAGTGGCTCAGAAAATTGAGAGTACACCTTATTTTTATTTGATAAATCCGACTTTCAATATAAATAACACATTACCGAGATGAGCAAACATGTTTTTATTTTTACTCATAACAAATGGTTTAATTTAGAGTAAAAATAAAGAAAAATCAACGACAAACTTCTAAATTGAAAAATTTCAGAAGCATTTTAAATAAACATACGCAGATTTTTGCCTCAAAAAATTGAGAGTACACCAATGAAATTTTTGCGATATCTCGCATAGAAACAAAGTGTCACTGTTAAGTTGCATGTCTTTTGGCTCCTATAATGGCCTCTAAACATCACGGTACCGATTCGACCAATTTTTGGCGGTATCTGAAGATATTTTATCCTATTCTTTTTGCAACACTTGTTTAAATAGGTTTTGCTTTTAATTTTGTGTTTTTGTGCCACTTTTTCGAGTATAGCCCACGAATATTTTATGGCATTGATGTCGGTGTACTGTGGTAGTGGGTGTTACTGCTATTTACAATGAAAAAGACACCATATTTTGACGTTACATGCATTCTATTTGGGGTCGTTATCCTGCTGGAAAAGGGAATTTCCGTCTAAACCCAAATTTATAACACTTCCCTTTAGATTGCTGCGACCATATGGTTTTTCCAACTTGCTGCAGAAACTTCTCAAGTCATAGGCAATAGTGTAAGTACTGAAACTGTGCGAAATGCCATTAGACAAGCTGGATATAAAAGTCGCATTGTGAGAGAGAAACCGTTCACCAGCTTGCAAATTCAGATAAAGCATTTAAAGTTTGCAAAATCTCATTAATCGAAGACCAATTACTTTTGAAAGAAAAGTTATATTTAGTCATGAAAGAAAACTCAACATTTCTGGCAGTGACAACCATCGTACTGTATGGAGAAAGCCTAATACAGCTTTGGATCCAAAAAATTTACGTCCTACAGGTAAACATGATGGTGACTAAGGCATGAATTCAGGTTGCATGGCTTCATTCGGGGTAGGAAATTTAATTCTTATAGATGGCTTTATAAATCATATGGTTTACTTGGATATACTTCGCAACAATCTAAAGGAAAGTGCTAAAAATTTGGGTTTAGATGGCAATTTCATTTTCCAGTAGGACAACGACTCCAAACAGAATGCTCCTAATGTCAAAATGTGGTTTCTTTTTTATTGTAAACAGCAGTTATACACACTACCTCAGTACACCGACATCAATGACATCAAATATTCATGGGCCATGCTCGAAAAAGTGGCTCAAAAACACAAAATTAAAAGCAAAACCCATTTAAAACACGTGTTGCAAGAAGAATGGGATAAAATACCTTCAGATACCGCCACAAATGGGTCGAATCGGTACCATGACATTTAGAGGCCATTATAGGAACCAAAAGACATGCAACTTAACAGTGACACTTTGTTTCTATGCGAGATATTGCAAAAATTTCTTTTGTGTGCTCTCAATTTTTTGAGGCAAAAATCTGCGTATGTTTATTTAAAATGCTTCTGAAATTTTTCAATTTAGAAGTTTTTTGTTGATATTTTTTTTATTTTTACTCTAAATTAAACCTCTGTCATGAGTAAAAATAAAAACATGTTCGCTTTTCTCGGTAATGTGTTATTTATATTGAAAGTCGAATTTATCAAATAAAATAAGGTGTACTCTCAATTTTTTGAGCCACTGTATTTGTTCGATCATTATTGTAGCAAATGAATAACGATTGTTTCTTTCTTCTTATTAGTGGGTTTTATCTGATGGTTGTTACCAAGTTGCTGTGTTCCGCGAGTTTTTCCCCATGATTGACCTGGGGTAAAGGCATTAAATATTTTTGTTGATTAGTTTTTAAGTTTCAAAAGTTTTTTCTCTTGCTCGTTCTCTGGTTTTTATAAGTTTGCTTTATATAGACCATTGTAGTGCTTTGTTAATCCACATTTTATGAATTTATAATATTTACATGTTGTAGTGATTGGATTTTGAAGCGTTAGGAAATAAACGTTCATAGATGGCGCTAGACAACTAGCGCGAGTGTAATTAAAAGAGTGAGGTCATTCGAGTGTTTGCTCTTGGAGAAGGAGTTACTGAGCAGAGTAACTCGAACGAATCTGCAATAAATTTGTTGTTAACTTTTCTATTTGCCTATTTATTCAAAGCACTCACGAACCAGCCACGACACATGTAATTTTTATTCTGAATTTAATCCCTGGTTAATAAATATATCGTTTTTAAGATAATGTTTTGAGGCTAAAAACAAAAACGCTTCAAGTCCATGGACCAAGTATGGCATGTAGTTGCTTTTTTTGGTAAAGATGCGAAAAGACTTTCAAAAATTTTATTTCATTTTAATTAGATCGAAATGTTTAATCCGCAATAGCTTTTTTAATGAAATTAATTTTATTTTCACATAATTCTTAATTCCTTATATCAAGGATACGATGAAAAAGTATTCTAAGCGTCGAAAAAATCGAATTTGTAATTTTAACAAATTTTCATGTTCATGAATTCCCTGAATTCGGAAAATACATTTCTGGTATTATGTTTATCTATGTATGAACACGATAACTCAAAAATACTTTTACATGGGCAGATAAAATTTGGTATATCAATTTTACACCAAATTTGTATATTTCTGACAAATTTTGAATGAAATCCATTCAGAATAAATTTGTTCTTGTGTTCAGGCACAAGTGTACTTGCTAATTACAAAACATAAAGAACTAGATTGATGAAATTTGGTACGCAGGATTAGCATTTAAAATGTAGATTCTTATCAAATTTTGAACCAAATCTGTCAAAAGGTAGGCCATTTGTTGGTCAGTATTTTTGTATGTATGCAAACATATAATATCTTAAATATTTGAAATTTTATACAGATATATAATTGTATCAAATCTTAGTTTCAGTCGGCCTGAAAAAAAGTCATCCAAAATACGTATTCGGTTTTCGAATACTTGCATATTAATCGCATGCTAAAAATTAATTTCCAAAGATAGCGCGATAGATTCAGCAAAGAAATCACGATTCACGCCTAACATCTATATTCCTCAATTGTTTGTTCGCCAATATCATACAAGGCATGCGTGAGATTATCCAAGGTTTGCAATTTTATGCGGCGTGTGTGTGGGCGGGGGGGAGGGATACTTTTATTCAGGAGTATGCGAGAAAACTTTGGGTGACCACTCTTGTTGGGTTCCCTCCCTCAATTTTAATAATCTTGTAAAGAATATTTATATATATTTTTCAACACAACATTTTTGAATTGTGATTATGCATACGCATATATCAAAGTTTTAATGAATTTGTATGTGTTGTAATTAAGAGAAAAATTTTAAAATTTACTATGAAAACAGAAGAATTAAATCTAAAACAATATCATGGCACGATGTTTCGAACTAAAGGTTTGGATCATCTCTTTTACTTTTTTTTTCTTCAATTTTACTAAATTGTTCGAAGTTTTAAACACACGTTTGTTTCCTTTTTCTGCTTGTTATAAAGCAGCAGTTGTGGATTATCAGACACTAATTAACTGCTCTTATTTCTTTCCTTATTTCTTTCTTGTATACGAAGCACACAAAGAGAAAATACTGTAATTGTCAAAAGATACAATCTCGATATTTTGACGGACCTCCATGTTTCAGATCTCATTGAATCTAAGAAACGCATTTTTGGAATTATGTTCTGTTTGTGAAAACTTAAAAACGGATGATTTTACACTAAAAATCTGTGTATTTCTATCAAATTTTGAATAAAATCCGTTCAGAGGAAGTCCGACTGTCCGATTACAAGTGAACGAGATACTTAAAAAATTACAGACAAAATTTGGAACCGAATCTGCCAAGGAGTTGACATCAGTATCGGTCTGCACTTTCTCATGCCTGTAAATGTGATAAAACTAAAAAACGCACCTACTTAAATGAAATTTTGTGTATGATCTTGTGACTATAATTGTATTAACCGCATCTCAACGATTATCGGCAAAGAGCGGCTATTAGACCAGTAAAAGGAATAAATCAATGCCAATAATTGATGTGAAATCTTGTTAGAAAATGTTTAGACCGAAGTATCGGTTTTCTTACTGCGTTTACGGCCTTAGATGCGTTTACGGCCTTGCGCAAAGTGCACAATTTTATGAAAATACAGGGAGAATAACAGCTTTATTATTAAAAATAAAGATTTCAAAGATAATGTTGTAAATATTAATCAAGATTCCAAAGTGTTTTTTTTTTTTTTTTCTAATCTTCCACATCCTGCTGAACGTGTTCCTATCGAAATTATCGATTATAAGGACAATGTTCTTAGCAATTTTCCTGTAGTGTGTTTTACTGATGACAGTAAACTCAACCACCGTATTGGACTTGCTTTTGTTGTGCTTGTGAAACACTTTATGTTAGTGTAGTGTGTTCTAAGCAGAATTACTTTGCCTCAGTAACTCACTCAAATGAATCGTAAACCTCTATACTCTGTCATCCAGGTTTCTTATTTGTACTGATTCTCTTTCATCCTTATTTTTACTTAGTAATATTTCTTCCTGCAACAAAATTGTAGCGAATTTAAAATCACTCTTTACGAGTTTAAAGCAAGAGGAATTAGTGTCTGTTTTTCGCATGTCCGAGGTCATTCTGGCATTTTAGAGAATGAAAGAGCCGATTGGCTTGCAAAGCAAGCTACAAAACGAAACATCATTGATCCTGCGAGCATCCCCAAATCTCACATTCGCATTGAGAATCACAAAAGACCATTCTCTTGTGGAATGAGCTGTACCAGAATTCGTCAACTGCCTCTTTAACTAAATTATTTTTTCCCACAATTTCTCAAAGGTTAAATAACAAGCATTTCTTCAGTGATTTTCACTTAACAAAATTTCTTACTGGACACTTTAATTTCAATTACTATCTCAGGAAATTTATTATCGGACACTGATCTGTGCTTTTGCAGCGTGGGTGGAGTTCAAAATGTCGAACACTTGCTTTTTGATTGCTCCAAACTTACTGAAGGGAGAAGAGATTTTATTGTGGATCTCGATGCCTGTAATATTAAGTTTCCAGCTCCGCTTCATGTTTTGGTCGACCACAAAATGGCTTTTTTCTCATTCTGTAAATTTACTGCCTTTGCTGCTTCAATTTTTAATTAGTCTTGTTGTTTATTTTTTCCTGTTGTTTTTATCTTTATTTTTTTTAATCTACGTATGTAGTTGTTTCTACTTATGTAAGCCTTGTGCTGTACTTTGCGGTGCACAAGGATTGACTTATTATTAATTTTAAAAAAACAGCTTTATTAGAGACTGTGTGAGAATATTTCAGGGAGATCACTCCCATTGGCGTGATTAAGCAAAAATAAAAATTTGATTATTTTGTTTTTGCCTTTTTAATATATTTCAAAACTTTGAATGATTTTCAACATAATCATTTTAGGATGGTATTCTTTTTATGTAAGATGGGAAAATAGATATTTTTAAGTTTTCATTCTCTGAACAATTGACTCTTCCTAATTTTTGACCTGATGTTCCAGTTTCACATGATTCAGAATTTTTTGGTGCTTAATTTAAGCATCATCCGTTTAGTATACATGCAAAAAGTTCAAGAAGATTAAGCGATAGGCTATTTCTATCTTTAATTATTTTGTTTCTGATTTAGTGTGACAAATTATCGCTTAGGAATAATGAAGTTTTATTTCGAGAATCATCCGTCGATTTTTCCTGAATAAACGATTAATAGTTTAGGCGAAAAGTATATTCAATTACTAAAGAAACAGTATTACTTTATCTTAAATCAAATGCGCAAAATGTGGATTGCTTCTATCAGAAAGTTTTACCCGAGGGCCTATCTCTAAAAAAATTAAATAACTTTTACCCTTTTATTTTTTAAAATTTTTTCTATTTAATTTTTATTTATAATAATATATCGTTCAATTATCAGCTCGTCAATTTTAGCGTCTCAAAATAATAATAATACGAATCAGTAATTTCTTTTATTATTATTTTTCTTTTAATTTTATCTTCACACAACTTTGTACTTTAGATTTGTACTGTATATAATTTTTCTTCTGTAATATATAACTAGCAATCTTTAGTGATCATTTTTATATTTATTTCAATTAAATCTTTTATGCATAACTATAAATGTTCATGAATCCTCCCCCCCCCCCACACACACACATCAAACGAAGTATTTTTAAAGCTATGTAATTATATTGCCTTATTATGTACAGAAGGAACAATCCAAAACGGGAGGTTCTTAAAACCTTCCTAATAAGATCAAATCCCATGTCATATTGAATTTCGAAACATTACTGTCTGGATAATCTATCTTTTAATTTCATATTGACTTTCGCAATATTTCATTTTATTTCTCATGTAAATTGACGAAATAAGAAAGAGAGTACTTCTTTTTTAGCAATGGAAAAAAATCGCACTATGAAACATTTCCAAACACAATGAAATTTTTCGAGTTTCATTGCTACAATAAAAAATATTGTAGAATATTATGCAATATATATAATTTTTTGCAAGAAAAATAAATTGCACAATTATGCATTGTAAAAAATTTTTGTGCAATTATAATTTCGAAATGTTATTACGGTTAAAAGTTAAAATCTTTCGTAATTTTTAAATAATTGAAATTGAAATAAAAAATAAATCCAACATCAACATTTTTACTACTCCAAAGAGCATTTGTGCTAATTTAACAGCTCTAGGTTAAACGGTCTAGCTGTAAATCAGTGACCTTCAAAAATACGCAATTCTCTTTCATTATTAGAAATTTTGCAATTCTGAACATAGCATGTGTGGGACAAAAATGCTTTAAGATGAAAGATATTAAGACCTTATTGACTATTAAAAACATTCCATTTTTGTATATGCTATTCAAATTCTAATCTTCTTTTAACTATAACAGAATGTTTTGAAAAGAATTTCAAACTGCTTTAGAACATTCAAAACAAGGCTGCAGACGATATGAATTATTTTCTGTCACAAATGTTGGGTGGAGAGAAAGGGGATATCGAATTTCTCAACGCCTGAGTCACGCAAATACAATGTCATTGCGACCGAATCTCTTTCGAAGAGTCGTCTTCTGATTCGAAAGAGTTCTGCAACCGTTGAAACGGAACTGATACGTAACCGCTTGCGTCACCTAACGGGAAAGCGTCGCGGTTGCCGGTAAAGTGTCAATAAAAAACTCGCCAAGGGTGTCTCTCTCTCGTTCATTCTCTCTTGAAAAAGGAAGAAACGGATGTCGATGATAAAATATTTAGTGCCTTGTAGTTGTAAACACTATTTATAGTCTGATATCAAAATAATGGTATTAGGTCAGTATTATGTTGAAAACGGTTGCTTTAGAAGTTCGAAAAATGCGTTGGCGGAGATGTAGATGTTTTCGAAATTATTAGACAGCACCTTTAGAAATGGAATTTTTCTTAAAGTTATACAATGAAAAAAAATTGTTGCCTAATTTTTAAACAAAAAATATCATTTTGATATAGAAATGATATTTTGGAAGAAATTGAATTTTTCTTCCAAAATGTACAATGGGGGGCAGGGGATGATTCGTTACCCCGTTTTTTAAACAAAAAATATTCTGATGTAGAAAGCATCATCTAATGTTTCCGAAATAAATATAAAATTTAATAAATATTGGGATGAAAAATCCCAAAATAAATATTAAACTTTTAATAATTTTACCATAAATAACCGTTATTTTTATAAATCTTCTTTGCCATTATTGTAGCTTTTTATGCAAATCAAATAAAAAATACTTTTATATTCTCGTTTTTAATCGAAATATGCATTATTTTTGTAAATTTAAACTTATATACTTTTTTTATTATTCTGCCTGAGTTTTATGATTAAAATTAGTAAATATTTAATTAGGTATATTTATAATATTCATGAAAAATTGGGCAATTAAGAGAAATATAAAAATTATACTTTGCAAAGTCTATTTTTTATACTTTTACAATTATTTCTTTTATAACTATTAATCTCGTTCGAAACATTCTAAGAATTTTGCAAGAAATAATCTAATTCTTTTATGATTACCTCTTCCTCTCTTTATTTTTAACATAATTTGTTTAAATTTCCTTAATTTTTGTTTTTCCTTTTGAATTTTCGTTTTTTTTCCTTTTGATTATATTAGAGTTGGATTACAAAATACACATACATACGATGATGACTAGAAAGAAGATTCATGATTATAATCGTTGAAACTGGAACATGCATTTTCTTTTTCCATTTGTGTTTCCGATTACTTATCTCATCCTGCTGAAATCCATTGGTTTTGTTTAGTTCTGAACAAATTTATTGTGAACTAGACCGTGTCGCGAATTGAAAATCCTGTGCATAGCCATCTTTCGCTTTTAATGTTATAAACCAAATCGTATTTTAGTTGTATGAAATCTTATTAGTTGCTCTGATTGGTATTATTCTGCTCTAATTGAACTTTAATTTTACGAAAGAGAAATTGGAATGTTAAATAGCTGCAAAATACAGTTGTTCTGTCATCGAAAGATTGATATACTTATTTTCATTAGGAACCCATAGTTCTTTGTGAAATTCAACCCTTCTGTGCTTTTAAATCTTACTTGCTAACTACCGACTTCCGCTCTTTGTTCATGCCAAATATAGTTGATGTTGAGTGCGCATGTAGTTTTTAAGACCATCAATATTATAATGCGCAAATTAAATTTAAATAGAGGAGGGGGGACCTTTTTAAAATCAGTTTTAGCTCAAATTGGAAACTTTTAGAGAATTAGCATTTTTTGAATGCTAATTCCTTGTACCTTGCTTAAAACCACAGGAGAAGAGGATATAAATTCAGTTTTTAGAAATTTAATTACGATCTAAAATCAGTGTTTTCGAAAAAAAAGTTAAAATTTAAGCTTTTCTTTGAAAACATTTATAAAAAAAGAACTGGCAATAAAAATAATTATTTCAGTTTTTATCCATTATAATAAAATTACCTAGAATATCTGAATATATTCGTGATAATTTTTTTTCTGCATCTGTTATATGTATTGGAATAAAAATTCAGTAAAGAAGAAATATCTATATATGATTATTCAACCAACAAGATTTATTTCAAAAAAATGTTTTTTTCAATTTTAAAAAAAGGTAGTATATTTTAAATATTCAGAATTTTATTAATATTGCCTAAAAATAATTATTTTAGGGTATTATTATATTCATAAGAGCATAATAAAACTCTAAAATGATTATGAAATCTCAACTAAAAGTCGATTTGTACCATTATATTGTGTGAAAAAGTAATTAATTACATTTTGAACAAACATACATTTTATGTCGTTTTCGAGTGGTTCCTTGAACGCATTTAAGAAAGTTTACGACAGTTGTAGTGACTTATGACACTTTGTTGTGACCTTTGGCACTTTACAAGTCCGCTGACAGTTATCTGTCAACGATGTAAGCCGAGTGAGCGTCTCTAGTTTTTTCAGTAGCGACAACTAGCGCCAAGAGTACGACTTAGCTACTTCATGCGTCATATTCGCTTTCACAACCCGTTTTTACAGGAGGACACATTCACACACCTCACCGATAGAACACAGAACAACCATGCCCGAGCCGGGACTCGAGCCCGGGATGTCCAGATCACGGGGAAGACGCGCTACCCCTATGCCAGGACGCCAGCTCGTAATGTCTGTGGCAGATGACCACTTTTAAGAAAAAGTTTATATTCCTTGCTTGGATATTTTACAGACATTATGTAAATAAAATTACACATTTAGATGTTGCATCATCTCTTCCTTTTTCCCCTCTTCATATTTCTTCAAATATATTATTAAAATCTTAGCTCCCCCTCCCCTTCTCAGCCGAAGAGAAAAAATTTTCAGTCTGTCTTTTTATCGTAAGTTTATATATTATGTTCTTTATTTTATAACTCAATAATTGCAATCTTCTCATTTTCCCACTTAAAAAGAAAATGAAAAAAAAAATACTATTCATTTATCATGTGGCTTTTTTAAGACAGATTCCCCCCCCCCCCTCGACATGAAGTTTTGTGTGAAATTCTCATTTATGGTAGAAGTGAAATTTTTTGCTGCAGGTTTCCGTATATTCCGTATTTCCGTATATTTATGAAAACTATAAAATGCATAGATATTTTGTTTCGTTGTTTTATTTGTTCCTTTTTTTTTTTTTGTTAATTATTAGTAAACTGTAAACTTTTGCTTGTTAATTCATTCCCTGACAAATTCTTTTTCATTTTAAATTACTTTTGTTTCTTTTATTACTATCAATATTATTCGTTGAGGCTACAAGGGTATTCTTATAAATTAAATTTTTAAATTTCCACAAAATTAACAGTTTATTTTTTTTTTTTTTTTTTTTACTTTCTAAATATTGAATTTAGGTTGTAAGATTAAAAAATAATAGCCTATATTTTCTTTATCGAAAGGTTTTGAAGCGATGGCATGGTTTGGGGGGGGGAAGATTTGATCAAAGTAATACAATTTATAATTTTTGATGTCATTCATAAAGATATTCTAAATAACTGAATCAAGTCATGCTTATGTCAGTTTATTCGCTCGACTTTAAAGTCCATTATAAATCTTGGGGTAGAAAAGATAGGATACATTGACTGAACATCGCAATATAATTGCTAGATGACATGTATAATTTGCCGATTTGTGGGGAGTGTCACGGAATGCTTGTACTTGAGGTTCTTAACTTCCAAACATAACATGTGAATAAGATAATGGTATGGCAATGAGATCACTTAGTAAGTGGTTGTGCAAGAAAATTTTAGGACTTACTTAAAATATAACAATTAATATAAACACATGAGAGATTTTAAAAAAATGAAGATTTTACATAAATAAACTTCGGCAAAATCAGTACAGAGTCAAATCGATGGCAAAGCTGAGGTGATGTCCTAGACATTTAAGACGAGGTCACTTGACATTCTTTGGAAGTGCTGCGTTGTATACTTCAATTTCTTTAAATGCTTTAAATGCAATGTTAACGATATTGTATATATATTTTTTTTAAAGAAGCCCTTATGGAAATCTTGCAAGGTTGCGACATATAGGCCTTTTTGTATTCCTGACAAACCACGGCATGTTGCTGATTTGCCTAACCGTCACATTTTGAAATCTTTCTAATGATGTTATATGAGTCTTGGCGGCGGTTGCCTAGATTAGAGATGCATATGAAATGCGAGTCTGGAACTTAGACTTGTAAATGAGTACTTTAGTCTTTTACGATAGCTTGGAGTTGGGATTAAGTATGGGGTATAGTTTAGCTTTGGCTCTTTCATAATGATTTTTGATTTTATTGATATATCTTTTGAAGGTTATGTGCCTATCCAGTGTTAATCCGAGGTAAACTGTTTCTCTTGTCTGTGGGATATTTTTCCTAAATAATCTTGGTGGTGAAGGGAGGTTCCTTTTCTCTGAGAAGTACGCAGCCTGGCACTTATCAACGTTGATTTGTATCTTTCATTGGATAATGCATGCGCAGTTATGATTGTTATGTGACTTGGTGAGCTCATGATTGAATTTCGTTGCTTCTTAGAAGCGATTACAGTCAATTACAGTTACAATGTGAAACAGTCCAACTTAAAAAAAAAAAATGGTTGAGGCACACACACACAAACATTCAAATGCTGAACTTTAAGAGTGGTGTTTTTCGTTACAATATGTTGCTGTTCTAAAATCGTAAGATATCAATATCTTATCAAATTAGTTAGAAACATGATAGACGAAAACAAGATTCATCAACTCATTTAGTCCCAACTCTTTAAATATAAAGGTTGTCTAATCGTTGCTCATTAGTTAAACCGCCTCTATCCGTTAGAGATAAGCAATACTTTCTGTCGAAAAAAAATGATGTATAAAGTCTAAAGAATTTTATTTTATGTTATTTTAGTTTGAAAATAATCGAGTTTTAAATCTTGTTGCTGAAAAAAACTACGACGTCTAAAATTTAATGCTATTTTTGGTTCTGTTAGTCATATTTACTATAGTATTCTTAAAATAATAACATTTTAAATTTAAAAAAAAGTTGCATACCTCTGTGATTAGAACTGACCACATTATGAAAATTTGAATATCATAAGTTTAGACGATTATAGATCATATGAATCTACTTCTCAACGCATGGCGTTTTCTCGATATACTGACTGACCTAAAATAATAAAATGAAAAGCTTCAGAACATGGCCAATATTGGTCGTAGAGGAGTGAACTTTTTTTTTGTTTAAAATATTTTAATAATTACTAAAGAATCATGAAAATAATTGTGAAAAAATCGGAGAAGAAGACTATATAAAAATTTAGACTTCACAATTTTTTAACCAGTTTATTTAGGGGCTGAAACATATATAATTTTAACATTATTTAAATCTTTTTTTTTTGGGGGGGGGGTCTCGAAGGTTCAGAAATAATTAAGCATTGGAGTGAAAATAAAAATACAGATTAGAGTGAAACATGCTTAGGCTATAATGCCCTAATCCATATATCCATTTCACATCGAAATAATGTTTTTTTTAGAACAATCAGGTATAATATGGAAGGGAGGAGGGGAGAAATATTAACTCTGAGTTTTCCGTTTTCGTAATTGCGATTCTAGTAGTGAGACAAAGGTACGGTCAAGGTTAAAAACTAGTGCGTCTGAAAGCAAATCTGCAGCATCATGGCTGTGTGTGTGTGTGTGTGTGTGTGTTTCCCCCTTTCTTCCTTTCTCCTTCCCCTCTCCAATTAAGAAATACGACTTAAATATCAGATAATTTTTTGGAATTTGATTTTCTTTCATGAATCAGGACGAGAGTATGAAGCATTTAAGTAACTAAAAGGGGATTTCTAATTACGAGGCTCGATCAGCCTAGAGTTCAAATTAATAATCCGATAATGGAATTGATTGAATTCAGAGCTTTGTTGGTAGATCGCAAAATGTATTTATCTATTATTAACTAAGAGATAGGAGCTTGATATCGAACAGTAATTAAATTAGATACGTAGATTATAGTTTTATTCCTTCCCTTAAATAGTCATCAAGAGATATAAAGACTATGGATAATTGGTCAAAGAAAATTTGGGCTGTTAACAAATGGACAATGAACAAACACTTCATGGGGAAAGAATAAGAATAAATGTTTTGTGTAGAAAATTTGTAAACTGTATTTTATTACCATCTGCCTCAAGAGAGAAATAAATAAATAGTTGAAAGTGGAATACCATACCAAAGGGTTGCCAAACATTGCAACGATCTCACCATGTGAACAGTCAGATAGAAAATCGAAAGCAAGAAGTGTGATCTTTTAAACATCTGAGAATTGTTTCTGCAACGAGATTCTGATAATTGCGTGCATAATATATATGTGCGATATTTCGTTGATTTTTTATTTTATTTATTATTATTATTATTACTTTTTCGTTTATGAGGTATTTAAAGTTATATATTCACGTGATTGTATATGTATATATCCGTGATTTCTTAATAAAGATTTAATTAATGTTATAGAAATTACATGCTTGAAGTTCGGTGACTAATAAAAGTTTGTTGAGAGTATTAATATGTGCTAATACTTATTTTCTTCATGGAAAACCTGCTCTAAAGATTTGTTTTGTTTTTTTAATTTCTCTTTATTTATTGAGTTTTCAAATATTTGAAATGGTTCCATTCAGTTTAAATAATCGAATTATTTAATGAAATAACATGTTTTATATCTGATTTTTTTTAGATATATGTTAAAATTTTACTGGACTGAGGCTTTAAGGCGATCTGCAAACTTTCCAAAATTGAAAAGTTTTACTAAAGCCCAAATTATGCATTATTCTGGAATTCATCGTTTTGGATCCTGTGCATTATTTCATTACTTTTTTCTTTTATATTCAACAACAACATCTTTTGTTATTCTTGAAAAGAAAGAACCGGTAGAAAGACTGTAGATATGCTTACTTAACCTAAAATCCGGCCCTGAAAGCGGCTCATCTTTTAAATCAAGAACCGTAGTTGCCTCCCCCCCCCTTACATAAAAAAGAAAACTGTCATTCATATGTATAGAATAAACATTTTCCACAAAATGGTTACTTTTTTTTTTTTTTGAAAAGCATGGGAAAGAAAAGAAAAATCTTTTCTTTTCCATGCTTTTGTCGTGTTCATGCTTGTCATGCGTTTTAATGATTCCCTAGTAATTGCTGCTTTCTCAAAGTTTAATTTATGCCTGTAATCCAGCTCTTTCACTTTCTGGTATGCGAACTCATAGAAAGAGGAATTATTATAGTTATAAGAAAATTTGACTTTCAAGTGTTTAGGAGTCTCCACTTTTTACAATTTCCTGAGTTCAAAAAACCTTTTTATTGCATCTGCCTGTGAAACTGATAACTCGGTAACTAATCAAATATGATTTGATATGCAAGATTTATACCAAAACTGTAGATTCTCAAGTTTTGGGCGAAATAATAATAATAATAATAAAATTGAAAGCAATCAAAAGAATATTTGACTGCCCGCATGGTCTGTACGCAACGAATTAAATATATTATATATTGTAAATGTTTTCGTATCTTAACTATATGCCTAAATTAAATTTTGAGCGAAATGCAAGGTGGTCTCATTTTTTTCCCTAATTACAAAATAAATAAATAAATTAGAATTTGATATATGGTAGTTTCCATATATTGTAAAATCGTTTATAAAATTTTTAATACAGCCACTTAAATATCAATAAATTTAAATGTGAAACTCTTTGGTAGCTCAAAGAATGTTTTGGCAGTATCCTAATTCTTTTAAAGTATCGTCCTACATTTCCTCTGTCACACTGGCATTTGTGATCTTAATTCAGAGTGAATCAGTACCATCAATTGGCATTGCAAACCTTTTGTTCTTTATGTAACCCCAAAGAGAATTTACATTAATATGTAATGGCTGTTTACAGCTTAATCTCAATACATATAGGGGCCGCGGTGGCCTGGTGGTAAGGTCTCGGCTTCGGAACCGGAGAGTTTGTTTCGAGACCCGATTCCACCGAAGAACCGTCGTGTAAGGGGGTCTGTTGCACGTTAAATCCGTCATGACCAAACGTCCTCCTGCTGGTGTGGAGAGGGGGGTGCCAGCTCAGGTGTCGTCCTCGTCATCTGACCGCGGTTCAAAATTACGAGGTCCATCCCAAAACAGCCCTAGTGTTGCTTTAAAACGGGACGTTAATATAACTAAACCAAACCAAACCTCAATACATATATATTTATCTCAAAAAATATATTGAATTTTCCCCTTTTCATTAACATCACTTTATTAATCACTATTCTTAGTTAGTTATACTTTTTGGATTAAAAATAAAAATAATTTAAGTACGCGACTGTTCCCAAATTTTTTTAATATTATATTCAATGGTTTTGTAATGTGGGAAAGATTTTATGAATCCCAGTATATCATAGAACTGATTTTGTGTTAGCGTACCTGTTCATAGGTGTGAACGCGATATTTTCAAATGCAATAAGGAGATTGGATGATTTTTTAGTTTGCGTTCTTAACATCAAAACTGTAGATCTATATATAATTTTAGATTAAATCCATCAAAGAGGTCACTTTTTATTAGTCGGCACGTTAACTCAAAAACGCCACACAAAAAAATGAAATTCGGTAAGCAGGAAATAAAATTAAAGTATATATGGATTATAATTAAATATGAAAATTGCAAATTTATTTTAAATTTGAGTCATGTCAGTATGTGGAAAGAAATACTATTCCAAAATACATATTTAGTTCTTCTCTGTGCGACGAAGCAAAACCCAAAACGTGCCTTATTTCAGAAGTATACCAAGTGTAAAGTGGAGAATACTCCTGCATAATTTGTTTCCACTATATTTTGCGATCCAGGTTTAAAATTCTTTCGTGTAACTTTGAGGCTTTGGGGGGGGGGGCAGAAAATGACCAAAATTTGTTGCAGTGGTCTTAAAGCATTTCGAGGAAGCTCGCAGTTAGTCGCATCATAGCCGATATTTAGCTTTAGGTTTAGAAAACAATGATTCGAGATCTGTATTTTCGGAAAACGTGCCTTATTTCAGAAATATACCAAGTGTAAAGTGGAGAATACTCCTGCGATTAAATGTTGCGAAACGTTCTCTCATAGATTAAATGTGGACCACATATCTTTGAGTACTACACAACTGCTATCAATGTTCATGCTGTTCACAAATTTTTTGACAATTCATCACTAATGAATTGTCCGGCAAAAATCGTATGTGTGCACTAGACCTTAGTGTTGAATTTGAAGAGTTGTCCTCTTCATTTAATCACGATTAAAAATTGCATGGTCCGCCCTAAAATAATTATCTTTCAGCTTCACAACATGCCCTTTTCACTTTTGCTGGAACGAATTGTGTTTCATGATCCGACTAGCAGCTATTAATACTTTTTATTTGGAGTAAATAGAGAATAATTCACCGCGAATCAATTTTATAGAGTTACTAGACGTTGCAACCCCTTTTCCGCCTGTATTTATTTGTATTATATGATATATGCAAATAAATACAGACAGAAGGCAGACAAGGCTGTGAAATTGGCGACTACTTCAATTACTACTACTATCCCAGTGAGCGACAAAAAGAAGCATACTAAAATGCTTCTTTATTCTAAATTGCAGACACTGTGCGACCTTGAGACTAATAACAAATTTCATACTGTCAACCCCCTTGTACAACATTGGCCTTCATCAGCGAATAGAAACATAGGCACAGTTTTAACTTGTTTGCTAATTTGGAATACCAGATTCACCCATCTTCATTTGTTGTTTGTTGAAAAGCCATCACAGTGTCACATCAATTGTCAAATATCTGTCCAACATATGCTGTCAGAATGCCCAGCGTTTGCAATTTTTTTCCTCCCCAAAACCCAACATTCCATTATCTTCCTTATTTAATAAGACACCCTCATGTTCAACTATTTGCATTTTAAAAATCCATAAAGTTTTATCCACTCATTTAAATCTTGTTAACATTTTAGAGTTTCCTTTTACATTTCTTTCAATGACTGTTTTACATTGATATGATTTTTCTATTGTTTGGCGCGGCATAATCAACATCATGGCTCTTGCGCCAGAAAAACTCAAAACAAATTAAATTATATATATATGGGATAAAAAAACAAAATGCACCTAATTTTGCTTATTCAGCTTTACAGTATTTTGAATTCTTCCTTAGGTTGTTTAAAAACCTAAAACCATAATTGAAATAATATTTAAGATTTCAAATGAACAATCACTCTTGATCTCCACGTTGGTTGCATATATGTAATGTTTACTTGGAATTCCCGCTCCAGAACTTTGTAATATATAGTATTTGGTTGTGAAAGAAATATTAAGTTTTTAAGTGCATGCTATCAATTTTAAGAGATATAATTTCAATTTAAGAAAATATCAGTTTTAAGAGAAAACAATCTAAAAAATTCTTTAATCTTCTTTAATACTTAATGTAATAACGTTTTAAAGAAACAGACATGGTAAACACATACTATATGTCAAATGAGACCATAAAAATTTCAGTTCAACATCCGACAATATTTAAATTACTATGTTCGTATACTTAAAAGGTATTAAGAGATAAGAGCAAATATGAAAATGTCGGAAGCTTCAACATTGGCAAAAGCGCGCGAGTAAAAAATGTGGTCAAACAGTAAAATAATAGTATTTTAAAGGGGGGGCATTGTTATGAATTATATTTATTTAATTTTAATCAGTATTAATTTTGAAAAAATAATTTAAATTAGAGAAATGATAGTACAGATATAAAGTTTACTTATGTTAATCACTAAAGATCCAGTTTTTTAAGATGTGTAAAAATTATTTTTACAATTATATGTTCCAGATTTATGGCGGAAAAATATTCCATCATTCTACCCGTATTTAATTCCAATCTGGTTGATCATAGAAATGTTTTAATAATGTAGTTAATCTTAGGTGGAAAGGCTAAATTTTTTTCCGATTCTATCAAAAGGTGTGGAATTGTGTAAAATTCAAATAAACAAACGTAGTTTCAATTATATATAGAGAGATAAGAGGTCAGTGACACTATTGCAATGAAATTAAGATAAAACACATAATTTGGAACATTTTCAAAAAAAAAAATGACTCCATAAATAAACAATTTAGGGACACTTTTTTTTAGTGAATTAGTGAAAATTTAACAACAATTATGTTAAAGTAATGCTTAATACTAATTCTAACACTTTCTCATATATGAAATATAGGGAAAGTATTGTAATAGTCAAAAAATTCGAATTCGAAATTTTGGAATTCAATGAATTTGAAAAACACATTTCGGTAATTATGTTTATCTGCCTAAGAACACAATAACTCAAAAATACTTGGAGCAGAAGGATGAATTTCGGTTTATGGACTTCTGACGAAACTTGTAGATTTTTATCAAATTTTGAACGAAATCAATTCAAAGGTTATCTGTCTGCCTGACTGTTCGAGTGCAGGTGAACTCGATAACTATTAAACGTAATGAGCTGGAATGGTACACAGGTATATCGGTTAATGAAGAAATTTTTTATACAGGTTTGGCATTCAAAATGTAGATTCTTTTAAAATTTTGAAGCAAATGCATCAGCAAATTGATATCGTCTTCGTTCTGTATTTTTGCATGCGTGTAAACACAATAACTTAAATCAATGAAACTCAATATGTGATCTCATGATTACAGTTGTAATGCCATGTCAAAGTTGAGTTTCAATCGGCCAGAAATAAGGAGACAATATTGCATTTTCAAATTTTTGGTTCTTGTGTATTTACCATGTCAGGAATTAATCGCCAAACATCGCACTCTACAGGATGATTCAAAACTTATAGTTCAAATTTCGAGGAAAGGAAGGGGATACGCCAGGAAACCGATTTCATAGGGAAGTATATCTGCAAACGTCATCTGCATGTATAAATGAAGTGAACACAAGGAAACAGTACAGTTAAGTGGTAACAAATATGACTTGAATTCCAAAAAGTTAAAGTACAGGTTCACGGTAAGTGTTCAAAATTGCAATTATTCACACGAACACAGGATTCACAGCGCTGTTGCATTGAACGCCAAACCTTTTTAAAAACGCCTTGTATACCACGGGCAATTCCTGTAGCGGTCATTATTCGTGTAACAAGGTCCATTTCTCCAAGGGGATCTCGTATACCTAGTCTTTCATGGTCCTCACAAAAAGAAATCCATGGGCGATAAATACGATGACTTGGAAGGTCAAGCAATAGGTGTACACTAATTGGGTAGAAAGGCATCCTCTACATACGCACGCGCACATTTGCGAATATACTTTCCTATGTGAAATCGGTTTCCTGACGTATTCCCTACCTCGTCACGAAATTCGAAAGGTGTTTTAAATCACCCTATAGATTTAATAAAAATGCTAGATTCACGCCAAAGATCTATTTGTAACTATTTTTGATTAATGCAACGAAAAGCATTCGCGATCTTATCCAAGAGCCACAATTTAATGTGGGGAAAGGGAATAAGATTTTTATTGGAGAATATGCAGAAAAGTTGCTTGGAAACCATTCCAACCAGTTTGGAAACATTTCCTAACAGAAGGTATCTGTATCATAAGAGAATAATCATTGAAAGATATTCGCAGAAAAAAAAAAGAAGACACGGGATATTCTAGAGCAAGCCGATGTCGTATGGCTAGAAATAAGTATGCACTTTTTTTACTTGGGAAGTCAAATAATATATCCAATAACATAATTGCAAATAATTTTTTTCGTGGGAAGTCTTGTGTCTTATATATTTATTCGGATACCTCCGTTTATGTCACTGCCTTAAAAAAAGAAGTGATCTCATGTGCCTTCTATTGATCGAAAAAGAAGGTGAAGTAGAAACACAATGGTCGAACTTTCTCCCGTTGCAACACGTTGTCGAATACGTGAGAGTAATTGTTATTACTGCGGACATTAAGTGCCAAGCATGAAGAAACGTGCTCTGTTTCGCAAGCCAGTGCTGTCGGCGGAAATCGCGAACTTCTCCAGTTAACACATATTGGAGACATAGGCCGCGAGCTAAGGTGTGGTCACTATGCTTTTGCTTAGTTTCCGAATTGATAGTTTATTTTCTTTACAACTGTCTAGAGGAAGAAGAATGATTGTAATAGGAACAATATCTGATGAAAATTTTGTTGTCATGACAGTTGTTAATGATGAAAAATTGTTATTAGTTAAGTCCAATTAAGCATCAAAATTGTTTCGATTATGGACAATTTCGATGTGGTTTTTTTCCATGCGATTTCGTATTTTTGCTTGATTTTGTTTTGTGCACGCAGTTTTTATTTCCGCGTGATTAAAATTTCCAAATTTATCGTTTATATCACGAGATAGATCAATAGTAGTTATACTCTGTAAGGTCCCAGCCTATTTTGGAGTATTTTCTATCAAGCCCACCATATCCTATTTCTTATATATGCTGACAACCAGAGATTTATGGAAAGTTGTGATAAGATTACATGCATTTAAGCTCATTATATTTTGATCTTCATGTTAAAATTTATTAAGGGAATATAATATCTTTAAATCTATATCCTTAATCAATAATGATTAAGGCAACCTTAATAAAAATTACATTGTCAGTCAACAAGGACTGATATGGCCTGAACGAAAAGTGTTAAGTCAATCACTGTTGACTTCGAATTGCGAATTTAAAGTAGCTGACGTAGTTTCGATCGAAAAATGTCAGTCACTGTGACTGATAGATATGGAGAATCACTATAGCTTAGTAGTAGAGACTAATATCGGAATATCGTTTTTTTTGCAACTCAATTCCACCTTCCTGTATGTGGTACTGGTACACATTAAATCTGCTGTGATGGTCATAATGAGGTCCTTGTGTGTGATGAAAATGATGAAACTGATTGCCGGTTCATCTTTCATTCTCTTTATTTGATTGTAATTCGGGATTGCATTTTGGATCTTTTCCTGTTGATAGACTACGTCCAAAATTTGATATATATCTATAATTTTGGTATGAGAATCATACATGGAAGTTGCCCAATTCATTGCTTTTTGGTTAAGCGACAAATAAACAATATCGACATGCATCAAGTTACATATTAATAGAGAGTTCGGCAAACAGTCAACCCAAGGACAGATTTGGTCTGTCTACTCATCTGCAGTTCTGTTGATCAGTTCTAATGTCAAATTTCATACATCAAGTTCTTCTGTTTTGACTTAATACATTTATAAGCGCATATACAGACACACCTCCTTGTATGACATTCCGCCTAAAGTTTTATACATACATCCAATTTTGTTGGGAAGACGACTTACCAATTTTCATTTGTGCAATTCATTCCGGTTATTGTATTCATGCCAAACACACACAATTCCGAAATTTGAATTTTTGGATTTGAACTTCCAAGTCGGGAAATCTCGGAATCGAAAATTATTTCAACTTTACAATATTTTCTCTTTGCATGTACTTCATGCTTGATAAACTAAAAAATCACGAGTGTTTTCTATGTTTATTTATTTTGATATGTAATTTTGATTTTTGAATCAAATGTTGATGCGCTGATGTACGATAGATGAAGGCGGAAAAATTCTACTTTAAGGAAGCGTGATTTGATAAATGCCCAATTTTAAAAGATCTTTACCAATTACGCATTTACTATTCAGCAGTTTGTTTTTTTCCCCTCTCGGAACTGTTGATTTCTATAATGATATTTAATGACTGCTACTTTTTTATTATCTTTTCTAAATTCACTCATTGTGGTTTTTAACCTAGTTCTTATGAAATTTCAACTTTTGCTTGTCTTCCTCCTTGTTGCATTTCCGCTTTCCAAACGGAGGAAAAAATCATTTAAAAGATGTCCTGATTAAATTTTATTTGCCATTTAATTCATTTCGGTGCTGTAATTCTGGCGTGGAGATTTTTAATTCATCACTTCTTGAGTAATTTTTCGAGAATTTGCACTTTTTCAGCTATTTGATTTTTTTTAAATTTGTATTTCAAACGCAAAAATAATTTTGTATTGAAGTGTTTACATTTGGAGAAAGAAAAAGAAAAAAAACTTCAAATATTTTTTAGTGATTGTGCAAGTTAACATAAATATATATTTTTCATTTCGAGATATGCTATTATTATTAATAATTAAAACTATCTAGAAGTTTAAATTTCAAAGAATTGCCCAATGTATGGTTATTTTCTGCAAAATAAATGAACTTTTTTGGTTTTTCATTTTTTTTCTACCATTCCTTTTCAGAATGATATGCATTATTATTATTCAATTCGTGCTTTTATCTTTACAAGTAAAATCAACATTAATTTACCAACTAATAAAAAAATATTTAACTCATTAAAAATTTACTATTTCTGCCTTTTCTATATAAAATAAAATTGAAATGCCAATTGTTTTACTACTTATAGAAATCCAAGCCACTAAATAGATTTTTTTTTTTTTTTTTTTTTTTTTTTGCAAATTTTTCTTCGAAATATTGTAAAGCAGGATTTAGAGTGGATTTCGCATTAATTATTAATTAACCTGTTAATTTTTTATTTATTAAAAAAATGTCTCCATTATACATGCGCAGTATTGCTGGAGTTAACAACATGGCGGCAATCAAGATTTATTTCTTAAATGAAATTTTAAGTAACCAAAGCGTAGGGAAAAGAGAAATTGGAAAAGGAATTATTTTATTGTAACTGAAAAATGTTTCTTTTCTTTTCCCTGTAACTTGAAAAATTCAAAATTTAAGTGTTTGTTTCTAATGGTTGAAATTCACGTTTGAAAATGTGTGCCCTTATATTCTATGCCTTAAAGGCATTTAAATCACCAGTCAAAATATTTAATTACGTTTTGTATCATTCTTCAAAAATATTAATGACTTCTTGAAACAAATTAACCTTCTGCGGTACTGAAAAATTGTTTGAGACTCTCTACAATTTCTCAAGAAACTAATAGATATTAAATCTGTGGTAAAATGGACTTTCGCATATTTGATTAAAAATTTTGTTTATTATAATATTTTATATAAAATAATCTTTTGCGGTAAAAATAATTATTGAGGGGAAATTTGTTTACGAATTCTTTGGAATTACGGCAAATAGTATTGAATATATTTTTTAATTTCTCATTTATGGTGTCTATATCTCTAGCTTTCAATTGTTTATTTGATCTATTTTTCTATAAGTTTTTATGCTATAAATAGTTTACATTTTGCTGTCAAATACTGAAATATAAGCACACTTTTTAATGAAGTTTTTACGACAACTCATTAGGCATTTTTTATTAATTAAAAATTAGAAAATATTATTAAGTGCAATCCTTGATATGTCATTTACTGTATAATAACTAAGGGACTTCGGTTCTTTCTCACTGATGCTCGCCAACCCCCGAAGGACTGCATAATTATCCTTCCAGATTTGCTACTTAAACCTTGCTCACTACCGTAAAGATACTGCGTCCTAGCACAATTATTGTAAAAAGAAAAAGAAGATGATAATTTTTATAAACTTTCATTTATATTAGTTATTTTGTTTACAATTAAAGTTTTTTTCAGGGGGGGGGCGTGTGTGTGTGCGTATGCGTGCGTTTTGAAACCGAATGAAATAACAGTGAAAATTATGAAAGTGAAAAAGACAAGAGATAGAAGTTTTAAAATTATTGAAAGGGAATACTGAATACAAATTATTTAGATTTAACTGAGATAATCAAAAAACTTAGATTCAGAATGCATTGCACGACTTATTTTAATCCAATTATATATATGTGTAAAACATATATTTTTAAGTTGTTTCTTGGCCGAAGAGAGAGAAGACGCTTTGAATTTTTAAACTTCGTTTTATTCCATTCCGGGAGGCATAATTTACATACAAGCAAGCAACGATGAGATACGTCAATCTGCAGCACGATACAAGAGCAAAAAGAGACAGAAATATTTTTCCCGTTGGTTTTATATTGTGAGGTTCTGATAGGAATTTCTTTACACGTGTTGATATAGGTAAGAGAAAATACAGGTATATTTAGAAGAATTTTCGTAGCTTGAAAATTTTTTATTTCTTCACTCGGAGTGTGGACGATTTCAACAGTTTTACAGAGCTCGTGTAGCATTAATTAAATAATAAAGGTGGAATTGGATCAGGAAGTAAGAGAACATTTAGAATGAAGTTAATATGGGTTAAATTAAGATAAAAATTAGGAAATTAACTAAAATTTAATTTAGATTTAGAGGTATGATTTCATATATAATTTTAAAAAAATCAATTTTGCGAATTAAAGAAAAATCTAAATTGATTTGCTTTTTATATCTTCACTTTTATCAGCACAGAATACCATTTGGAATACTTATTTCTACACTCATAAACGGGAAAGTTAACGCAGCATTGTATTTTCGAATATGTAATCAATAGTTACGGGATGCAGGTGAATCAGAGGGTGAAATCCTTTTCATCAACTGTGGACAGCTCGAAAGCGTCGGCAAATAGACATGATTATTAGTCAGCATTTCGTATATTTATTGCATTTCTTTCATTTTTCCAAAAATAAGCCCCGCAAAACTCAAACTATTTTCATTGTTCCAAGTTAGTTCTCTTCAACATCATCTTTCTGAACATCCACATATAGTATGCAAGCTTGAAAAAAATATAATCCATCTTCTTAAACACCTTTCAAAACTTTATTCGATCGATTCATTTGCCGTTGAATTCGTCTTCTTTCATTGTTCCCATAATATGTTTAAGTAGGAAAGTAAATACTCAATTAAAGATCGCATTTGTTTACTTTTGAAGGAGGAATAACGTCTGTAGTGTTGCCAAATCTATAGCTAAATAACGTGTTTTTTGGGAGCCACATTAGAAAATTATTTATATAAATAATGAAAGAAATTGGGAATGACTCCTCGAAATTTGCTCGTATATTCTACTAAAGTTAAAATCATTCTTTTACTGATTTAGAAAGTGAGAGCAGACCGACAATGATCAACTCCTTGAACTATTTAGTACAAAATTTGATACAGATCTAAATTTTGGGTACGAAATTTTATCTATCTAGCTCTTTACGTTTTTCTTGTACTGCACAACCAGTCTGAATGGACTTCTTTTAAAATTTCACAGAAATTTTCAAGTTTGGTCCAAAATTCATATTCTAAATTTCAACTATCTAGCTGAAAGCGTTTTGAGTAATATCTTTTTTTTTTTGGGGGGGGGGGGGACTCAGAGATGTTTGAAACTTAGAGATTCGTCAAAATCTCCCAAATTTCGAATTTTTTCAACCTTACAGTACGTTCTCTTTGTATACATCGAATACATGAAAGGTAGAAAGTCAGGAATAAATTGCATTAGGAAGATTAATAATAATAATAATAAATGGAAATGGAGCCTATTTCGATATTATCCACATGTGATAATCCGCATCAGTTTAATTTTGAATCCATTACGTATCACACTAGAGGGAAAAAAAGCATGATATCGTATCCCGAACTGAAGGCAATGTGCTGTTGATGACATATTGTAATGTTACATTGGTTAGTTATTTTTTTAATAAGAAAAGTAAAAGGAATTATTATAGTAAAATTTTCAAGCTTGGATGTTAGTATAAGAGCCAGAAGATATGAAAACAATTATAATAGTGAATAATTGAATATATCTAAATAAGAACAGATTAAGTACGCCAAGCAATAGCATTTTTTCATATTTTGTTTAATTTTATCATTTAGTGTAAACTCAATTGTTCATTAATTCTTGTTCTAATTGAAAAAATACGAACCTTTGAGCAAACAGTATTTAAAAAAAAAGTACCACAAAGAACTCGACCTTGCTAAACATGAAGGTGAAATCGTAAGCGTAAGAATTGTGAATCGATTGGAATAAATTTCATGCAACATTGAATGTCTTCAAATCATGACATTGAACGGATGGTGTTGTAAATGGAATTTACTTGACTTGCCATATGCTTATTTAAAAACATAGTTATAAAAAATCGTTTGGTAGTAGTTTTTGTTTTTCTCGTATTTGTTGAAATACTCATTTGCTGTAAATGTGTGTATGAAGCTCAAACTGTTTCCGCTCAGGAACCGAACTTTGATCTTTGCAATTCTCTTTTATTTTGTTTTTAATAGCAATTAGCTTTAGCTTTTAGAATTTTTCAGCAATCGTAGAAGAAATGTGTTATTTTAATCATATTAGGAGTAAGCCATGTGATTAGTTTATTACCCTCACTTCTCACTATTGCTTAATGCTAAAACTATATTGTTCCCATTTTGAAGAAAATACAAAGACTATCCTTTTCAGTGGGAACTATTACTGGTTCTAATCTCATTGACATATAGGATTATAGTAATATGATGGTTTGATGTTGAAAAGTCTTTCAGTAACATGGACAGTGACATGGAAGTTTGAACAGTTATCGTTCTTGTCATCTGACCATGGTTCCAAATTATGGAATTCTCAGATAGCCTTATATTGTAACAAAACGCGATGTTAATTTAACTGAACTCATTTACAGAAACAGGACCGGATTACTAAATAGGCAAAATAAGCAATTACCTAGACCTAGATCATGTACTCGAAATTATTCAAATTAAAATCGAATATCGTTTAAATTTTGCCACAATATTCCAACAGCTTTTTTAATTAACTACCATTTATAAGTTTTATATTCCGTGATTTTATACTTCTTTAAAAAAAAGTCCAATTTTATAAGTAAGTTATATTTAGATTGTGTTGAAAAATCTGTACTATTTTGTGTAAAAAGTCTGCTAATTTTTTGCAAAATTATTTTTGAATTCCACATCTTTTGTCAATATGATCTTTCAAAAGTGATCTAGAATTTTAGCATTTGCCATTTTAGTTCGTCAAAATTTAATTGTTTAAAGCTGCTTTTATAAAAATTAAATTGAAATCAATAATAAAAATTCTTGTTTTAGAAGTGAAAGAGGGGAAGTGTAGGCGTCGAAAGATGCATTAGTTAAGGGTACCTAGATGGATTTATCCGGCTCTGCCCTTCGGAAAAATCGATTTTCAATTCATCAGTTGATTTATTCATCTGTTCATCTAGTGTGTCTATTCATCATGGACATATTTTTGAGTGCCAAAATACAGAATCTAATTTTGTATATTCATAGTTTGGCTATCCACTGAAGTTCTTAGACACATTAGCCAAATAATCGCATGCAAATGTTGAATTTACTATTCAGCTGATTTGATTTAAATTAATGTAAGTGTTTTGTTTTTTAAGAGATCGCTATTTAGAGTCAAATTAGTTTTTCAACATCAGAATTTTCCTTCGTGAATTTCGTATATCAATGAGAAATGTAATTCTTATATCCTGCCTAAATATCATTATATTTTAGACCTATTTCATTCGAAGAAAACATTTTTTTTAACTATGTGTGTAGAATAATTCAAAAATGAAACTGGCTAGATGAATAGTTGTTTAAAATTTTAGATGAAATCCTTTAGTATTAAGAATTTGCCTGAAGTTGCTTGATTTTTTCTTTACATTAGAAGCTACATAAAAGGACGCGCCTAAATTACAAGGATACTTTTTGTTTACATGCGCATTGCCATTAACATGAAAATCCTAAATATGTTTTTAAATTTTACATTTATATACATGTGGATTGGCAATACCAAACAAATTTATTTGAACGACCCTTTGTATGACTATAATTAAATTTAAAAGTAAATATATATAATATTATTGTGAGCATAATTTAACGAATGTGTGCCGAAAGCTTTTGGAATGAGCTTCAATATATTTCAACACGGGAGCGATAATTTGTACAAGGACGGATGTATGTTCGCACCAGAATACAAGAGAAAAGAGACAATTTTTCCTTTCAATAATTTTACTATTATATTCTGATAGAGTTTTTGACACTTATCGATTTAGGTTAGGGAATTTTAGGTATCTAAAAAAATGCTGTATGCTTTAGGGATTTTAATGTAACGTGGAAAACAAATCAGCATTTTTTTAGAGCGCGTTTTAGAAATAATTAAATAAAATGGAATTTCAATCAGGAAATAAGAGAAAATTTTTGAATAAAGTAACATGAGCTAATTTAAGATTAAAATTAGAAAAATAATTATTTAAATTAAACTGAGATATTATTATTTATGCTATAATATATAACCTTATATCATTTTGACATCCGTGGTCTCTTCACTGGATGGCAAAGTTATGCCTTTGAATCAATAGTTATTGAATATAGTTAGTTCATGTTTCCTATATATATTTTGAATACGGAAAAGAATGGTAAAACCGTATGATAAAGAGAATTTAGTATAATATAAGAATATTTATATTGATGCTAAATGAGGATATCTTATTTGTTATACAATTACTTATACGATTACTTATTTGTATACAATTATTTGTAATATATTATAAGTGACATTCTTGTTAATTATCTGGAAATCGGAATTTTTAATGTGGATTTTAGCATTTACAGGCGGGCATGATTTTTAAATATATAGTAAATTAATCTCGTTATTGCACACAAGCATTCGTTGTGTATGTCTGTCATAAAATTGAGGCTGCGTTCTTCTTAGTGCAGAGTATTAAGACTATTAAGTTCCTATAGCGCAGTACATTGATTGTGCTTTGTTTGCAAATTGTTTTAAATATTTACGTTTAAGTATTCAGACTCGGGAGATTCTGGATATTTGCCTAAAACCAAGTATTAAAATTGTGAAATCATATTTCGTAATACTTTTGTAAATAGTATTTATATCCTTTTAAAATGTGTGATGAAAACGCGGATGTGATGTCATTTCAAGATAAATGCATATTTCTGACACTGCGTAATGAGTTTCTTAATACCTGTTTGCTAGAAGTTCATAAATACTTGAGTCATTTCCTCTTCCTTTAAACCAAAATTTTTATATTCCGAATACATCGTTTACTGTTTCGCCGATTTCTTTCATTTAAAAGTTTAATTGATAATTATTCCCTCTTGTTTTAACATTGCAAATAGAATAGGTTTCCTGAAAAAATTGAATTGATTTAATTTTCAAATATCTACTTTTCTTAAATTTCACTTTATTTATTTTGTTCGAGTCGTTTGAAACATGTTGAAAATGTTAATATTATATTACGCTGCGATGACAAACGAGTGCGTTGATAGTTCCTTAGTCCTGTGGGTAATACTCATTTTTTAATTACGGTACGTTAAGCATACTTAAAATGTCGAAGCAAAGTAAAGATAAAAGGATGATCACTTATATATTTATTCACTCATATACTTAACTTCAGACAGAATTGAAAACTACTAATAATGATACAGCCGATTGAAGTTAGTAATAAAAGAAACAATTAGCAATATTTAATATTAGCTGCTGTATCTGCAACTTTGCCTACGTTTATTCGTTCTGTACCTATGCAAGTAAAAACAACAACGCATATCTTACAAGTCTTACAGTTTTCGAATTCTTATATTCAACCCTTTTAGAGGTTTTAAGATTCTGAAACTCAATTAATAACATTTAATTACTTTTAAACTTTTGATTAAATAGCAATTTTAGACTCTCCGTTTGGGGCTTATATGTAAAGATAGTGTTTTTGAGACTCATTCTAGAGTTTGGTAATTATAGTTGGACATTGGAGAAACATGGATTTTTTTTTTTATTGTTATTGTCATTTTTAGAAGATTCACAGATTTAAGCGGAGACTGCCATTCTACTTTAAGAGCAGTGATGTTATGTAATGTTTAATCAAATATTAAAAGTCCAGTATTTAGATTTTGAGTTCTGACTATATGACTGTAATAGGAAAAGTAGTTTGAATTATAGACATAACAAAGTTAAAAAATAGGCCAAATTCTGTGGTTAGAAAATGCAGAGCTAAAAAGAAATGCCCATTGACCCATTTTAAAAAGTAGACTAAATATCAAATAATGTAATAAAAATTGTTAAAATTATTATTTTAAGAGAAAAAATTAGTGAACTCAACTTTAAAAAAAAAAACAGCAAATGACTCGTATGATACTCCAACCGAAACAGTAAAAGAGAATGCAATAATTTAAAAAATAATAATTTTAAAGGCAAATTACTGTACTTACAGTGCTTATTCTACATCGTAAAAATAGAAGTGAAAAGTGCCTAACGGAATTGATTTAATTTTTTTGTGTGCGAGTAATAGATATGATTAAACAGTGGATTAAATTTTAGATTTCGCAAAAAAAAGGCAATTTCTAGAAATTGCATTTAAATTAAATGAAAACTTATGAAAAGTAGATGAAAATCAAAGAAATAATTGTAAGAATGGATTAAGCATTATTGGAAAAGTAAATGTTTTTGAATTTTATCTTTTATACAGTGATATGTTTTAAAATAATGACTGAAAATTATTAAAACTTTTCATCCCTCTTTCACTCCCTTTAAGAGTGTGTATAGAATTTTTTTTTTTTTTAATGTATCTAATCCTTCTAAGCACTAAGGAAAATATGGGCCAAATTTCCTTCGAATCCATGTCTGGGTGTGGAATTATATGATATTCGAAGAAATAAACACACATTTATATATATATAGGTGTTGCTGAATTCTGAAACCAAATGATGCGTACATTATACGATTATATTACTCTTAACAGAAATGATTGTGATAAAATTTCGAAAACTGATTAGGCCAATATTTGGAAATTTCCTTTCCTTTAGATCTTAAAATAGCATGTATCGAATTAGCATTTCTTTTTTTTTTTAATTTGAAATTCTTTTTAGAAGATAGCTGAATTAAGACATTTGATTTAATTAAATTATTTTTTTCAATTATTTTTACATCTTTAAGAAAAAAAAATTAAGAAATTGCAGCATAACTTCCCAGAGACTTTACTTGAACACTAGCGATTTCTCACTGCCTACATATTTGTTGCTAAATTGTTATTTATAGCTGTCACTGGCGTGTTTCGAATCTAGGCTTTTATTGTCATAGCTTACGACATCACAATGTCCGGAATTGTGGCAACTGAAGGAAATACAAAGTAAGTACCGATACATCTTGAATTATTCACGATTTCAAAGAATATTGAAGTATTAAAATGCAAGGAAAAATCTATAAATTCTTCTCTGCGACTTGTCAACTCTTTTATTTCGATCTTTCTGTTATTATTGTTTTTAACTTTTTTTTTAATCCGCTGCTCACGAAAGAGGTCTATTTTATAAGATTGGAATTCTGCCTTTTGTTGTTATTTGTATATATTTACCCGTTCTTTCTAAGTCGTATTTTAAATTTTCCTCTTTTTTCTTTTGTTTTGAGGAACTTGTATGCATTCTAAACAAGAAGAGGATTTAAATGTTTTCATTTAGCATCTAAAGTTAGTCTCCAAATAAAATAGAGCAAACTTAATTTTGTGTGGAAATGTTTGATGCGTTTAGTATTGCGTGTACCTTACGGAAAATGCTTGGTTTAATTTAATTTTAAAATTTTAAAGAAAATCTACTTCAAAAGTTTGACTTAGATCTGAATCTGGTGATGGTCATTAATCAAGAACGATCGTTATTTTCCTCTCGTGTGACATGAATATAATAATTTTTGGTATATATATTTACTAGCCGTTGCTTTTATCTGTTCTGTGTCTATGAAAGAAAAAGCATAACACGCACATTTTTAGGTTGGACAGTTTTCGAATTTCTATTTTCAATTCTTTAAAAGGGTTGAAAACCCTCAATTCTAATTTATTATTTGTTAAATACTTGTTACTCCAAGGTTTTCGGATGAATGACATTAATCTCATTGCTTGGCGAATATATGTAAAGATTGCTTGTATTGCCACTTAGTATATGCAACTTGCATATGTACCTGCATGAATTTGCGATGAAAAGAGAGTGGAACTTCTAATTTGATATGGCAGTTTTTAAGAGCAGATTTTTGTGTTTAAGTTATTTGCAAGATATCTCACCTGTTGGCTCTAATGTCTGTGTATGAAAACTAATTTATCATTACACTAATTGTGAGATAATCAATGACCTTAAAGCTTTGAAAATATAGCTACGATAAAGGTTTAAAGAAATCATTCCTTAAGCAACTTTTTCATGTTGAATGTGATTTTTTTCCCCTTTCTGCTGTCAATTATTAAAAATTATGGACGTAATTAACTCAGCGTTACTGTTCATTTTACAATGTATCTATATATATAAGTGAAATATTCCTGATTATAATTCTTATACATTTAAAAGTAACTTATAAATTCATCTATATGTCACATATTGATATTCTGTATAACAAGCATTTTAAATGAAAGTTATATTTAAACTGTAGTTTAATTTCATTTCTCTTTTTATTGACTTTATATATGTAGGAACACATACTATTCCATCAGCCATTTATTCGACTGCTCATTACTTCCTGTACCTTAAACTTGGATGTAGTATATCCCATTTCCCTATTGGTTTGGAACTCATTTCTATCTTCGGCTCATTAAAGGATTAATATTTCAAGTATCTAATTAATTCTGTGTGGTTTTTATTTATTTATAGAAAATACATGTCTGAAATAAAACCCATTCCCACATTAAGAGAGCGGTTTAATTGGACGTCACGGGGTTAAACGACTTTCATTCTTTTACTTTTTATTGACTGGTGGCGTCAGCTACTCGCAAACCACTCGCAAAATTTTTGCAAGCCACTTATCGCACAAGTTGAGCAATTTCTAAATTTAGATTCTCTGAAGTTGGATGTCAGGACTTATAATGTTGAAAAATAGTCTGTTATGTTCCCGTTCCTCGATTTTCTCTTCAGTTCGAATTTTATTTCCGATCGCAGTTAAGGCAGTTTTTCATTTAGTGATTTTATTTTTCAGTTGATTGGAATGTTTTTTTTAAAATATAAAAGGAAATGCAAACTGTTTTTTATCCTTTTGCATTTTGGTAAAAATCGAATTTACCATGCATCGTTAGTTTGGTAGGCATGCAAGTGTCATCTTTCTAGCCCTAAGGTGAAGTCAGTGTCATAAATAAGTTGCTACTCACGATAAAGTCTTGCCACTAGAAATCACTCAGACCAATCAGTAAGTTGTGGATTAATATTGTAGAATTGCCATCTTAATTCGACCTCATATTTTTTCGAAATGCTGGCGGTCTAAAAACAATTCTTGGAATGATTAATTTTTACATCTACATTTCCTCGTCTGTTCTTTAAATAATCTCCATAGTAAAATTTTGCTCTCTCTTTATGAATGTAAATGAACGTAAGCGTTTTCTGCTGTTAATTTAAAAAAATCTTTCCATGTTGAATTATTATATATGTTTAAGCTTTCGTAATTATAGTGTTGTGAATTGAACGAAGATATTTGCTGTACAGCTGTTTACGGAAAACGTTGCAGAAAAAGAAAAGAAAAAAAAATCTGATGTTGCATTTTTTCAGAATTAATGATTGGTTTATTAGAAATCTATTCCGCAACGGATTGTATTTATTATAATTGTATTACTTACGCATATTTGGGATCAATTTTCATTGGCGAACCATAAATCCGTAAAATGGTGGTTTGTTTTCAATTCTTTAATTGCAGTTGTTCTTTGGAATCGTCTTGACTTTCTCATTTAACCATTGAAATACAATTCCCTTTTGATTTCATAATCGTCAACTAATTTCATTTAATTAAAATCTGACCACACTGGCAGTGCTCTTATATCAACACCCCTTGTGTTGAAATTAAATATGATCATTCTAAATCTATATGCATTTTGAGGTGTACACTTTATTAATGCAGTGAAACTTGGCTGATTACATACCTCCATCTACTACGGAATTTATGAAAATTAGGTGAAAACTACGGAATTACGGATACATAGAGAAAAACTATAGAAAATTACAAACAAAAAAAGCCGAAAAGACCTTTTACCTGAATCTTTGCTCACAGTAGTTGGAGAGGGGAGAGGGAATCCTGTTCTAACATGAATACAAAAACACTGGAACCGTTTCTCATAATAAAAATGAATATAGGAATTAATTATAACGTTAACTGAGGAATGGTGACTTAAAAAGAGCAAAAATGATTGCTAATCAATGAAACAAAATTGTAAATGTCTAATAAATATTGTTTATTTGTATGATCAACAAAATTGTGTTGTGTGATTTTTTTTAAAATTTATTTTACTTATATATTTAGTTAATAATAAATGACTATAAAAAAATTTCGAATAATGTTGGAAAATATTTGTTTTAAAATTAATTAATATCATTATTACTAATTATTTTAACATTAATTAACTTTAAAATTAAATGAATTAAAATTCTTTAGAAATACTATTTTTCTTCAATAATTTGTTCATACTACATTATATGTAACATATCTAAAAAAAATGCGCAGGAGTAACCAATATTGGAGGGTATGTAATTAGGAAGTTTCTTAATATAAATTCAATTTATCTAAAAAAAAAACATCCGAATTGAGAAAAAATAGTCTAAAAAGGGTTGCAGTGACTATTCTTGAAATGAAAATGATAAGATTTATGCTTAAAATTAAATTTACAAATAAATAATGCATAATTGATTAAAAAGGAGTAACCCGTTTGGTGCCGAATGACGATATGTCGTCTTTCATAACAGCTGCGGAACTTATCAGAGACGATATATCGCTGCATATATGATGGCAGCTTATTTTTCAACAAATGTTGAAATACAATTGGCAATAATTTTTTTTCCTTTTATTTCGTAGTATCTACATTTTTGAATTTTATAAACATCATTTTTATTTTGTTTTTCATGAGCTGCATTTCAAACCTTGGCAAAGGCGTCAAATTTACCTGGAATTCTTCATATTGGAGCGATACTTTGGGTTGACACCCAAAAGTGTAATAAACAAAAGAACAATCATTTCAATAGATAAATCAATAGTTTTAAGAAACAAGCAATATGCAGCACTTTTAATACAACTATCCATTAATGCTTCAAAAAGCAGAATAATCCACTAGTTCGAAATTTTTTATGGGAAATTTTTTTTAGCTTTTTGATTTAATACATCGTAGTACAGCGAAATCTTTGAGGGAATTTAGAATCTCAAAATTATTCAGTTACAGTCACCGAGGATATAAGATACGAACCTATTACACAACCTATTATTATTTATGATTTAGAATTAATCAAACTGAAATTTTAGGTGACATTTTATAATTAATTGGAAATTTGATAACTGACCAAAAGAAAATTCAAATTATCGACATTTTAAATTTTCCGTGTTCCAATGTATTTCAATCGTGAAAAATCAATGAGTGCATTCATTTAGTATCAATAGAGTACTGATTTCATAGGGAAATTCTGATGAATATTTGATAGAATCTTGTCTCTTTATATTGTTTGAAAAAAATATATGCAAGCTCGTAAATAATTATTCAAATGTGATTGATGCATTGTGTCTGCATCATTTTTAAGTAAGGAAGATGTGATTCATTTTGATAAGCTAGTCAGAAACAAGCTTTCCGTTTCCTATCACGTGCGAGAAGTTGGAAGCCACTGCCTCTGGAATGCACGCTTGTGGAGAGGAAAAGAATTACAATAAAAAAAAAATGGTTTCATGAAATAAGTCTGCGTGGCACACCTCAGAATTCTGTTTAGTCTTTGCATCATCATGTTACTCATAAAGGATTACGTGTTTAAAGTTTTTAAAGGAAGAACATCTACAATTTTATAATCAGCCTCAATGTAAAATTGCATTTAAAATGAGAATGAATGAATTTTATGATTTGGAAAGCAATCTGTGCAGTCTTTACCCAGAGGAATTCCATTGATGTGTGGTTTTGTTTTATAACTGTAATAAAAAGCGCTTTTCAGTCCTTTCACTTGATCGAGTTTTGTACGTAAAAATGGGTCAAAATGTTGATGCGCTTTCGAGTTCATGCTGTCTTCCGGTGTCTAATATTAGATAGCTTAGAAAGTTAGAAGTTTAGATGTTTCCGTGATACAAAAATTGGCCTAGTTGTTGGATTTAGATGTACGCGAACCCTTAGATTTATATATACGGATTAAATTTCTTGCTAGAGCCGTGCGTGCTTCTGACAGTTTCATATAAAGTATTATTTAAATTTACAATGCACCATGTTGACATTCTCTCACTAGTTACATTTAATATAAAAAATTATATGAAAAAACATAACTTGGCTTTTTAGTAAGGGCTTTCTTTTAACGTGATTATATTTGGTATAATTCTTTATCATTTTGATACAGGTCGCCTATTATCAGGTATAGCGATCTGCATCAAAATGTTTGTAGGGCATAAATTTGAACTTAAATCTACAAAATTTGGCGCGTAGTTACTTCTTGAGTTTTAGGTAACCGCTGAGAAAGAGTCTTTCAAGCTGTCTTCCGGTCTTTTAACTAGATTTTTGTTATCTAAAAAATGTATCAAAATCTTAACATTTTTCCTCAATAACTTGAGAGCATATTATTGCATGCACACACACACACACACAAAAAAAAAAAATAATTGTGCGATTGTGGAATTTTTAAAAAAAAACTGACATTTCCATAATACCAGTTTTATTTCCGTGCATTTTTTTTTTAATTTAATGATTTTTCCAAACGTTTTAAGTTTATTTTGTAAAACTTTTCATTTAGTTATTGAGTTACTACATTTCGAGACACTCGTTGTGATGACATTAAAACGATATTTTAATATTTTTGTTAGCTAGCCTTCTTATTTGTCTGCTTGGTACAAATTTTGCTATCGATTTTAAACTGACGTCCCGATGATCTAAATACTTGAAACATTACTCTTCTCTTCTTTTCCTTTTAATGCTCCCAGTGGTGGACTTCGTCTAGGCAATGGCCTAGAGGCACTGAAACCTTGGGAGCGCCAAAGCTAGATCGATTTTAAAAAGATTTTCATTAACTTCGTTACCAAATAAATAAATTTGTAAAAAATTCAAATTCTTTGAGTAACAAAATGTTAGAATACTGTTAACACCTCTTGTTAATTATAATTGGTGAAGATCTACCTGTTTCATTACATTCATTTAACAGTTATAGTATTTGTATACGCCTAGTATCTGCTTAAATATAATTTTGGAGGCCGCGGTGGCCTGGTGGTAAGGTCTCGGCTTCGGACCCTATTCCACCGAAGAATCGTGTAAGGGGGTAAATCCGTCCTGACCAAACGTCCTCTCGCTGGTGTGGTGTGGAGAGGGGGGTGCCAGCTCAGGTGTCATCCTCGTCATCTGACCGCGGTTCAAAATTACGAGGTCCGTCCCAAAATAGCCCAAGTGTTGCTTAAAACGGGACGTTAATATAACTAAACCAAACTAAACCGAACTAAATATAATTTTGTGCGTACTTGGAAGTTACTAGAAATTTATACTGGAATGAGTTATAATAAATCAATCAATAAGAACTAATGTGTTTTCACAAAAATACTAAAATTAAAAAAAAAACTATTATGTCAGCGCTGGTTAAATTAAAAATATGATCAGATATGAAACTAATTGATAAGTTTCTTAAAAGTGAGATCTCATAATATGTATCGTCTTCGGTGCTTTAATCCGCCACTGAACACTATCCATTCGCTTCTCTGAAAATGCCGAAGCTTCAATGGCCTAGTGGTGAGATCTCGGTTTCGGAAAAGGAGGGCTTCAGATTCGAAACCTGATTCCACCGAAGAACCGTCGTGTAAGCGGATTTGGTGCACGTTGAATCTGTCAGATCCAAATGTCCTCCAGCTGGTGTGGTGCAGAAGTTAGGAGAGTGAGTGCCAGTTCAGGTGTCGTCATCGTCGTCTGACCACGGTTCAAAATACGAGGTCCGTCCCAAAATAGCCCTAGTGTTGCTTTTAAAGCGGGACGTTAACATAACTGAACTGAATTCTCTGAAAATGCCGGATTATGAGAGAAACAGAATTGATACGAATCCGGATTATCGAGACCGTACGTACTTAAAAAAAATGTTGAATATTATTTATAAAATTTCTTATGATAGTGAAGAAAATCGAGAGTTCTTTGACCTTTGAGAATTGATACACATCGACATTTTTAGTTTCAAGTTCAAACACCGAGTTTTATTTGTGTAAATTATTGTATATCTGTTTTCGTTTTCACATGCGCATGAACAGTTAGATTTACAAGACAACGAGGTCTTAGAGGGAGGGGGGGGGGGAGGGATGTGACCCGAAACTTGGTAAAGACTGACAGTTGAAGATTAAAAACATGGGAGTCATATTACATTAAGATAGTTTTAAAAAAAAATTTAAAATCAGACATATTTTGATGTTAAAGTGTATATTGAGCAATACTTTATAATGAGATAAACGGGAAAATTGCTTGTTATTTCTCATATTAGTATTAAATTAAAATTAGGTTACTTGTGCTTTCTCCCTACAGGCTGTTCGAACGCCCCTCCCCATCCATTTCCAAACATTATGGTGGCTTCAGGAGCTTAAGATTTTTCACTTGTAGGTCTTAATTCTAGTAATAAAGCCGAACGTCGAATTTCTTTTATCAAACTTTTTGCGATTTTCAGTTATGTTTACGCAGATGAACAAACTATAATTTCAGACATTTTTTAATCTCGTTATCGAGTGGGGAGAAACGAACTGAAACGTGAAGATTCGTTAAAATCTTCTAGTCGAAATTATTGATGGTAATATCTCTCCTTATATCGTACACAAGAAAATAAAAATTAAAGTTTAAGGATTAAATAATGATAATTATTAGCATTAAAATTTATGTTCAGAATTGAAAATAATTTAACATAAAATAATGCTTTAAATGAAATTGGAATCGCAATTTTTGTATGGACAAAACTACAATTTTGATTCCTAAGATTTTAAAGTTATTTTTGAGTGGGTTGACTTTTAGACATCGTGTATCAACTATTGATATTAAGCTTTCTTGTTTTTCGCATTGTATACTAGCTATTAGTGGAATTAAAATTTTAACGAACAAATTGCAGGCATTCTTTACTTAGATTTTAAATTTTTAGCTACTTAAAATTATAATTACACTTAAATTTTTATATTAAGCTAGCAACCCCTTCATAGCCTCTCACAGCTGTCACTTTTAATTAATATAAAATTTTTAGCTCTTAGACATAATGTTAATTTCTAGAAGCACTATTCATTTCACTTGGAAAAATTCAATGAAATTTCACAGATTTATTCAATTTTCTGTTCTTGACTTTGGATGTTTTATTTAAAGAAAGGGATACTAAGAGTAGATGTATTTAAAAGCAAACTTAAAATCAAATCGAAATCAAACATTTCTCAATGTGGAAAGAAAAATGAACTTCACTCTTTACTGGTTGGGAGGTTTAAATAAATGTGATTACTGTATTTAAAGCAAGGAGACATTTTCATCATAAAGCCCTTTAACCTCTAAAGGATGTCCAAGTGCATTTTTCAGAATCAAGAGCTACGTTAAAAAGTGATGCGCGAATATTATTAAAAGTAATGAGATTTTTGTTTTTCATACTGTAGTAAAGAAGCCGAAATTGCATCTTGCACTCTTTTTATTTAGTTGGTGGCCTGGTGGTAAGGTCTCGGCTTCGGAACCGGAGGGTTTCAGGTTCGTGACCCGATTCCACCGAAGAACCGTCGTGTAAGGGGGTCAGTTGCACGTTAAATCCGTCATGACCAAACGTCCTACCGCTGGTGTGGTGTGGAGAGGGGGGGTGCCAGCTCAGGTGTCGTCCTCGTCATCTGACCGCGGTTCAAAATTACGAGGTCCGTCCCAAAATAGCCCTAGTGTTGCTTTAAAACGGGACGTTAATATAAGTAAACCAAACCTCAATACATATATATTTATCTCAAAAAATATATTGAATTTTCCCCTTTTCATTAACATCACTTTATTAATCACTATTCTTAGTTAGTTATATTTTTTGGATTAAAAATAAAAATAATTTAAGTACGCGACTGTTCCGAATGTACAGATGCGAATGTACAGATCGACAGTGAGAAATCGGCTTATCGGTTTGGCAAATGTGGCTCAAAATTTGATACGTATCAATATTTAAGATAATGAAAGTGTGTACCAAATTTCTTTTATTCTAATTGTTGCGTTTATGAACGTCGTGTTTCGTACGAAAGCACAAACCGATAAGCATCCAATTCCATGATGGATTTGCCTCTTAAGTTGAGAGGGATCCACAGTTTAAATGCTAAATTTATGCACTTAATTTTATCCATACCTCTTTGCATTTTGACTTACCTTCACTTGTATACGGATAGCCAGGCTGAGACTTCCTGTGAATGGATTTCATTCAAAAGTTGATGGAAATCAACGTATTTAGTATAAAGACCACATACCAAATTTAATTCGACTTTCTTCAAGCATTTTTGGGTTAACATAATTGCAGAAAGGCATAGTTCCAAAAATGTAGTCAAATGAGAGTCATAGAGATTCGTTAAATGTAGTCATAGAGATTCGTTAAAATCTGGAGTTGGAATTTTTATGATAGCGATAATACTTTGTACAAGAAAAAGATCTAAGAGCACACAAATTGTATTTTCTTTAAAACAAAGAAAAAGAAGGAAAAAAAATGAAACTTTTATTTAAGCTTTTTTTTAAAGATTTTAAAATTCACTGTATCAAAAATTATAAATTAGAGCTTGTTTTGATAAATATTTTGCCCTGCAAAAATGAATACCTTTCAGAGCAACCAACAAAGCTTTTGAACAACTAGGTTTGCTTGGAAAAGAGGACTATTGCTCTAGAATGGCTTTATTGTATAAAATAAGTTTTGATATTTTGTATATATTAGCTTAATAAAGATATCAAATGCAAACAGATCCAATTTTTTATAGGTAAATGTTCGTGGTGTGATTCCTTTGTTTGAAGTTTTCTATTATCTAGAGCTATCGAATTTTCCAAGAAAATGTGTCATATTAGATCCTTTTTTCCTGATGCGAGGTTTGTAAAGGTCGTTATCAGTATTTATTTTTTATAACTCAAGGAGCCATTCAGCGGAGGCGGGGAAGAAGATAGATAAATAAATAAAAAAGGTTCTATTCTTAAGTGTCTTAATAATAATCAGATCCCATGCATTTCCATGAAAATAAGGCATTATAAAAGCGTTTCGCTTCATTCAGGGAAGGAAAAATGTACATTCCCTTTAAAAAAATCATTGAGAAAGTGCAGAAGACAATTAATTATATTCTTTTCCGTTCATTAAAACTAATCTGTGTTTCAAATATGTATGTAATAATTCTGATAGCATTATAACAAACACTTTTATTGGTTAATGCCAAAGAATTGTCCATTAAGTTTTCCTCTTTCTACGTAAATACTGTAGATCAACACTAGAACTACCGGTGTTATTGATTAATACGTTTTAGTACTTACGGGCTTATTTGTATAATTTCAAATAATCGGTCTTGAAGACATTTATCGAAAGAAAAGTCGCAATTTAAAATGCAGTCTCTATTAACCGAATTTTCGATTACCCGAAGTGATTGCTGTCCCAGTCAGCTCAGATAATCTAAAGTTTTCTTTTAAAACTTATAATTTCATTTTGAATTCATCTAAAGTAATACGATTTGAATGATGCTAAATATGAAAATGAATAATCTGAACTTAGAATATAACATCAATGACGAGGAATTTTCTTTCCTGTTGTTGGTTCTGCAATTCATTGCCCAAATCTATCTGATGCGTGTTGAAACAGCCTCTCTTCATTGTAATTTATTTCATTTTGAATTGCATCGCAGCAATTAATGCCAAAGAAATGTCCACTAAATTTTCCTCTTTCTACGTAAATACTGTAGATCAACACTAGAACTACCAATGTTAAATACATAGTTTTACCATACCCTTCAAATTGGCGGGTTTTTGATCATCAGTGTAAATTTTGGCTTAGTTTATGTCAATAAAAGAATATAATTTAACAAAAACAGCATTTAATATAATAACTCATTAATTATTAATAAAAAACAAGGAAAACAGTTCGTATTTTCATTTATAGGATATCCAGTTAGAGCTTTTAGTTCTAAACTGAATCATAATCGGAATAAAATAATTATAATTATTAATAATAATCATAATGGAAATTTTAATTATTATTATAACGGCTGCCAAACACTTTGGATCAATCAATATAATTCCGTATGAAAAATATAATTCCAATTTTTCCAGAAAATGTCTTAAAGAGATGTATAAATGAATTTAAATACGTATTGATGTCCATCATTGCATAGATGATCCATATTTGAAATTGTCGTTATAAATTGGGTCTTAGTATAAATTGGTATAAGTTATATTGTTTTTGGAAGTTAAAACGGCAGAGTAGAAATTAAATAGTAATATGAAATTGTTCTTATATTTCATTAAAAGTCGGCATAAATTTCTAGAGCAATACATAAATTATATAGCAATTTTTAGGCATGAAATTTGAAAACCATCAAGATGTCGGTCTTGGTAGTTCTAGCGTTAAGAAAAAGCGCCTGTATTCTTTACTTATAGATTTGCTCTAGGACAGAAATTAAAATGATTGAAAATATTTATATTGTTATAAATAACCAGATAAAGCATCATTTCAAAGTTTGCTTCTCTTTCTAAGTCCTATTAATTTAATTTCAAGGGATTTATTAAGTCCCTGCGGCATAATTGATACAAGAGAAGAAAAAAAAGCAAGTTCATCTACATATGTCAGAATAACCGAAGCATGCTCATCGCCACCGATTTATGATGATTAAAAGTTAGGAAGATATCACTTAAAAAATGAATTGGCGGGAAAACTGTCAGAAATTCGTCAACGTTCATATAATTCCACACCGTTATGTTTTCCTTATTGCAGGCAGCCCTGTCAATCTGACCTCATAGGAAGTGCAGATCGAGTATGATCAGTTTGACTTGACGGACCGTGGAGTGCTGCGCGTGCTCGTTTAGCAAGGTGATAGGTTATCACCAAATCGTCTCGCGACCTGCTTTTCAGTCATTGTTGCGTGTCACTTATAATTCTACCCTAGATTCGACGCGTTTTTTATCATTTCCTTCTCGTTTCACTTTTACATCTGAAAGTGAGATTACTACTTCCCATGTTTTAAAATTCATTATTTCGTGTTATTTAATCTTATCTGATTGAATTGGGATAATTAATTAACCTGTTTTGTTCTTTTATTTGTTATTTACAGTAGCTTATTTATGATATTTTTGACCTTTCCATCTCTGTTGTTGCTGGCTTCATTTCACTTTTCACTTTCTCTGTATGCGAAGGATATTGTCAAAAAAAATATTGCATCGAGATTTTGTGGAAGTACCATGTTTTAAATCTCAGGATCCGGGGTAGGGTGGAGTAAAGGTGAATAAATTAAGCCCATATGTCTCAAAAAATTATAACTTATTGTAATACTATACCATCAATAAAAAGCTAGATGAATGAAATTTTATATGTACTCTATACACCAAAATTCTAGATTGTTTTTCAAATTTTTGACTAAATCTGTAACTTGGAAGCTAATCGTTTATTTGATTATGAACATGATATCTTAAAAGCGAAATTTTATATGTCAGTATATTTTGTTGTATTCTTTTGACTGGAATTGTAGGTCAGTATGAAATTGTGGACTAGATCTGTTAAATGATTGATTGGCTGTCGATCAGAAATTCGCGATTCTATCTGAGTGAATTTTAATATATTGTTTTTGCACCAAAAGCATAGATCATTAGCTTTATCTTGTTGACAATCCATAAAAAGTGAGACTGCTTGTTCTTATGTACATAAACACTATAAAAAAAACAGCCACCGAACAAGATAAATTAACTTTGGCATGTGACTTAATCAATTTTAGATTCATATCAAATTAAGTCTTTGAAAAAAAAATATTTGATTCTCACGACTCACAAAGCTGAACACAAAATCCGCCGCATTGTGTAAGTATGCAAGAAAAATTCCAGTGAAGAAAGTTACCACCGGCATAATATTATTCATGTTTGTCGATAAGCTGATTTACGAATCGCATTTTATTTATTTATCCTTTTTATTTACATATTAACTAGCATTTTTTTTTGTCATAAGTAGATTGAAATTTTAAATATTCTTTTGATATGCTTTAACATATTGTTTGCAAAATGCAATATGCAGGATTAAAAATCATTCTAAACGTTCCACAGTGCAGACCTTTAGGCCTAAAGGTGCCAAATTTGCAGTTCACTTATTGTAAAGTAGATTCTCACTAATAAAGTTTTTTTTTAAATCAAAGTTAATATTTTTTTATCAAAAACTTTGGACAATATTCTTGCATGAAAGCTGTTTTTACACTTTTTTTAAAGATTCACGACATAAGCTTTTCAATGTTGCCAATTTTATTTTCGTGTAATTTTCCTCTCTTAATTTAGTAATTTTTTTTTAATTTACAGCAATCTTTTTTATTGTTTCAGTTATTAAATTTATATTCATGCATATTATGATAATATTCATAATGTTTTTTGTGTGCACACCATCGTTGTGAGATAAATATGAGTAAATTTTTTTTAATAAAATCAAAATAGACGAATCAAGACTGAAACATTATCATGTTGGGATATATTATCGTAGAAATTCGAACTTGCTTTAACCCTTAATAGCCGAAAGCAGGCAATACTCGGAATTTAGTTTTAATTTCATTTATTTGTCATCGCTGTAGATTTCTTTATCAAATATTGCAACTTATTACGACCATACAAAAAGGGGAGGGGAGAAAGAAAAGAAAAGAAAGGTCTCGGCCGTTAAATATTAAGAATTAAATATTTTGTAGTATATTTGTGTAGATCTTCACGAGAAGAATGATAAGCAGCGCTTGTACTTTCTGTACATCTATTCATAGTATTTCTCCAGATACTAAGTCTTCTTAATCTTCATCGTGAAAACTGGATTGAGCCCATTTGCGTAAGTTAAACACAGTGAGATTAATTCACCCTAGTCTTATATTTAATGATTGTATCTTTTCTAAATAAATCTTTTATTTGTCTTATAATTAATCTTATTAGCAGAATAAGTAATTGATCTCGACCAACCGCAACTTAAAATTAGATACTATCATTCCCACAATAAATGTCACGATGCAGACTTTTCTGTTAAGCAGAGGATACCAAACTATGGTTGGCAACAAAACCTTGAATGTATATGAATCTTTCCACCATTTGCAGAAATGTGATGTGGGCTTATAATCTTTATCAAGGTACACATTAGAAATTTGTTTTGTGAAGTTATATTTGTTAATAAATTTTGTTTCTTAGCAAAAATTCCTTTTTGTCCCATATCTTTCGCAAAGAATGTGTGCTATTCGTCTTTGGAAAAATTCAGTACATCCGAGATGAAGTGGTTCACTGTAAATTTTGTTTTTTTAAAAGTGGGTCACAATATTGAAAAGTGTGGGAACTCCTGGTCTGGAACATTTTCGCATTGTAAAAATTATTATTATTAACTTTAAATTAACCTATTTGGAAATTTACACTAATACCATTTGAACAATATAAGTAAAATATTTGTGACGAAATAAAAAACACTAATAAAGTAATTAAAAACAAAATTTATTCTGAATTTATTCTTAACATTTGTTTATGATAATAGAAATATGCAGTATAGTTTTGAAATTAATCTCTTCATTGTATAATCGTTATATACAAAATTGAATATCCGTTTGTTTGCTTTGAACCTTATGCCTTGAACCATACCCCCTTGGCAGAGTCTCACAAAATTCAGCATATATGTTCTTTAGCACCTAGAAAGATGAAATGGAAGGAAGTAGAATGGCATTCAGTTTTTCCGCTTAACTTTGGAACCTATCAATGCACAAAATTTAATTTTACGCCATTTTAAAATTTTAAAAAATCGCATTTCAAAAATTTTATTTCCAAATGAATATTTTTTTAATTTTAAATATTTTTAAGTTAATTTAAACTTATCGATTTACAACAATATATTTTCTCTGCTGCTGAATTAGAGTTTATTTTCGATCTCACACACTTTTCAATGACTTTGAACGCGTGCTTTTGGTTTCGTGTAATATTTCCCACTACAAAAGTGATATCCAACATTTCAAGGGATTTTTTTTTAAATTTTAGTGCTATATGATTGTTTTGTTTGCTATCGCAAACAACCAAAAGTTTGATCTAATATCTATATATATTTGAAATCTAATATATATAATATCTTTAATATTTTGGTAAGCATATACATTGAACTCTTCATCAACAAAATTGTGTATGAAAATTACGGTTATGATTAGGTACTAAAAATTGCAAACTGAAATAATTTCGCGTATTTTTTTGTTTTGTTTGCAGATAATCGGAAAGTGGCCGATTAATATATACGTAATATTATTATTCTAAAAAATTGAGTACGTCACTTTTTATGAGGAAATGGAAAATATCAATAAATTTTATGTATTCATTTTCCTTGTTATATTTCTCACCATTAGCAAGTTTTCCTCGCTGTAAGGGCATGGTAGAAGGGAAAGAAAAATATGATTTTTTTTTTAACTCGTCAATTTCATTTATAAAGAATCTCCAGTTTACTTTATTAAGTAATTGTGACTGCCTTGAAAAGAGTTCTTGAATTTAAAAATGTGACAGTTTTACGGTTCTTAAACGGTAACGGTAAGAATCTGCGTGGAAGAATCCGAAGAAATGCTCCTAAGTAAAAACAAAGAACAGAGCAAAAAAAAAAAAAAAAAAAAAAAAATCTGTTTTATTGTATTTTAACAATAATTTTGTTATAAAGATATAAGTCTTATTTTACCGATATGTGTTTAATTCAGGCAATTGTGAAGATGTGCATTTCTCCATCATGCAGTTGTCATTTTTCTATTTTGTTTTAATGCATGCCAATTTTTATATTTTCAGAATGCACGTTAATAGAATTATTTCTATTTTGAAAAATGGAATGCAAAATGTATTTGTAATAATGGAATGTAAAATTTGCATGTATTATTGATAATTCACATAAACATTAATAAAACGTGAGAAATAATCCTGGCATTAAAAGGCCTTCGGTTTCATTGTGTTTTATTATTTTCTCTTATTTCATTATTACCGTTCTCTGAGAACTGAGAGCGTTGCCCGATGTTGAAATGAGTGATTTCCAAACCGGTTTGTTTCAGATTTAGTTTTTATATCTTATATTTAGGTGCTTTGAGCTGATTCTTCAAAAGCGTGTTTGTGAGCAGCGTTTCTAAGTCGACACAGTTCACATTGGATTTAGTATTTTTATTTTTTTCCTCCTAAAAGATACACGATGGATTTCAAAATTAAATAGTCATGAAGCGCTTGATATGTATCTTGTGATGAAAAATGGACTTCATTGATACTAACAGCAGCTTTTATTCTCTCCTTTTCTGAAGTACAATTTAATTAAGTTTAGATTTTTGCATTCTAAAATTCAATTTCTTTCACTCTCTATAGGTATGCAACATTAACATTTACGGGACCTTTAGCTTTCTAAGCCTTTAATGTACAAACCTGATGGAATGTACTCCTCGACCTTTTCATATATTTAAAACGGCTAATTTCACAATATAGTGAACAGATTAAAGTATACATTTTGGATCGTTTCCCTCTGACTGATTGGATCCAAAATTGGATATATGTCTGCTAATTCGTTAGAAAGACTGCATACAAATTCTGTTTATGTAATATATTGCATTGTTTGATTATCACGTTTACATACACATTTACATATAAACAAACAGACGGTGTATCCGTTGAAAGATTTAATCCAAAATTAAATGAAAATGTGTAGATTATATACTAAATTGCACCTTTTCTACCTGTTACATTTTATGAGTAAACATGTTAACATAGAAATGAGCAGAAAAAGAAATTCATTTAGACGGAATTTCTCCCACATTTAATAGAAATTTATCCTTTTGGTGTGAAAATTGCATATTGAATCTTTTTCATCTGGCTGGTTGCGTTTTTATCTGTATATTTAAAATAACAAAGACATTTAAACATCACCAGTTGTCATTTTCCCTTTCCGACCTTTCTTCTTTAAAGGTATCAAAATTTTTTGAAAAACGTCGCATAACTTTGGTTGAAACACTAATTCGATTTCGCCAATATGTACATTTAAAATAATTTGAAAAATCAAACAACTAATCCACCAGCCCCAACCACTGACCTGATTTCGACGATTTTTTTAAATATGAAAATTCGACACTTATATAAATTATTAATGCGGTCATCAGGCTCTCACAAACTCTCGTTTGCGGCAAAAATCTTGAAAAGATACTTCACTGTACATTCTCTATAGGAGGAAAACCATGACTATCGGCCAGTCCCAATCATGATACCAATTTCCCAAGTTTTTATTTTACTTGAAATCTTATGTTTCGATACGTTATCCATTGTTACGTTATCATCTGCTGATCTCCATTTTCTAGAGATGCCTTAAAATATAACCTTGTTGTAATCCCCAGTCTCAGTAACTGGATTGATAACGACTAGTTTCAACGTTCTGCGTGCAAAGCTAACTAGTAATCATGTTATTCTACATGTATAATTAAAATAGTACTTCCATACATGTGATAAAAAAGTAGTTCTTCAAAATTCATTGATATTATTAATGTTATTAGTATAATAATCGAAAAACTGATTGTCCTCGCATAGTTGTCTCTTATTTAAATTGACTTGTTTCATGCTTGTCCAGGTGGAAATTTTTAACTCGCTTCGTAATGTTCTAGAGTTTTTGAAATTTTGTACACTTATGTGTTCTCGATGCCAAAACATTATTTTGATATAATCAGAACTTAATTAACAATTCATCGATCAATTTAAATAACTTTTGATTCCATGAAAATGACCCTCTTAGCAGTGAATTTGAAGAGGGGGGGGGGGTTCAAAATTCTGTAATATTTTTAACAATGTATTTTAAAATCAAACACTAAAGGATAGTAAATAATTATATAAAATTCTGTTTCATACTACATACAATAAAAGAATGTTTTTTAAATACTGCTTTTATCGATTGTTTCGTGTTCACACAGTCAGCAGATATAATTCTGGAACCTCTCCCCCTCCTTTCCCTTGGAATTTAAGGAGTTTTAAAATATGGAAATCCATCAAAAAGTACTGCAAGCATCAATTTTTTGGATGATGACAGTACTTTTTCCTCATGTACGAGAATTCAACAAAATTGAATAACTCAGGTTACGTTATTTCATTTTGGGAACTATCTTTTTGAAATCTCAGTTTTACTCATCATATTTTTTTTAATTTCGAACACGCTTTTTGTTTCCGAAATTAGGCAATAGAATTTTAAATTTTAAAGAGAATTTCAGTATGTTTGAAAGGACATTTCTAAAATATGCTATTGAAAAAATTTGCTTAACGCTACATAGAAATGATATCTCATATATTCTGGACAGTTTCATAAACTCCATTATTATAGATTGGCTTAATTATCATTACATTATTCAGTTATATAATTGATAATGCGTATATAAATTTATGTATTACTATACTTATATATAATAAATTCGTTTCAAATTATATAATAATATTGCATTAAAATAATTGTCAAAAAAATTAATTTTTAGTTAAATGTACATTTTTAGAAATAATATTTATCGGCTTCTAAACTGTGCATAAATATACAGTGATGGATTTAGGTATTTTGTGATCACAGTCGATGCACATAATGAGGCCTCTCTTTTAATGAAGGTGTCAATTTATTTCTCATTTTTAACATTTTAATGATTTACTTTATGTAAACTTTTTTTATTAATTTTTTGAAAATGGATTAATTTTTATGTGTCTATTATGACTTACGTTTGTACACACTGTTATTGAAGTGAAGTCTCCATGTTTATAATTATTCAAATAACTAAGTGAACGTAATAAAACATATAGAAGTCTGATCAATTAATACTTGATTAATTTGTCAGATTATACTTGATTGCCAATTAATTCTTTATTATACTTGTATACTTGAAATTTTACTTGATACTTGGTTAATAATTATTAGAAAAAATTCATTATACTTGAATTATGAAATCATACTTGAAATAATTTCTTATACTTGAAAATTATAATTCTTAATGCTTATTATTATACTTGAAAAATATTATAATACTTGATTAATTATAATAATCTTGAAATTACTTGAATTATACTTGAAAAATGTTCATAATATTCTAATACTATATCATTCATAGCATTTGTACTTTTTCAAACATTTTTTTTTTTGGATGAAGAACTTGGAAAATAATAAAGTTTTTTTTTATCCACCTGCTTGTAATCTTCTCTCAGTTTAGTGACCCTAGGCCTCTTTATAATCTGCCATTTTGTATACATAACTGATTGTCAAAGGATTCTAAGTTCTGTATTGTGTATTCAATTAAATTAGTAGATTCAGTGCTAATTCCCCTAAAAATCCCTAATCAGTTTTTATTTTTATTATTATTATAAAAGGATTTTAGGATAATTTGTGCAAATTTTTATGTGCATTGCAAATGAACTAAATTAATTTTTCAACATTTGAAAAACTGTAAAAAGGTTGGAATTAAATATAGTAATCTGCACAAATTTTCAGTAAAATTTTTTATCCTATGTTACAATATTTGATTAAAGCAACTTCTATATAGAGTATTGATGAAAATTTGAATAGAACATAGGAATGATAAATGTCCGATTCAAAATACATCCTATCATGAATCGTGTTTTCTCTTGGCATTTTCTATTTAAAGATTGTATAAAAGGTTATTATTTAAAGATTTTTTAAGTTTGGGCTAGTTCTTTTTAGCTCACTTCAATTTCATTTTAATTATATTTTACTTGTCACATTTTCTTCATATTTTTTGTTGCTGTTGATATTGCAATCATATAAAGGTAGTTTTTTTTAAAAATGATTAAATATATTATTGTTTTTTATTAAAATATTTTTTAATATGTAACATTTTTTAGATATAATGCAGGCCATATCTACACCTACATTGGAGAAGTATGTGTATCTGTAAATCCTTACAGAACTATGAACATTTATGGACAAGATTACATCAACAGTTATCAAGGTCGAGAAATCTTTGAAAGGCCACCTCATATATTTGCAATAGCAGATGCTGCATACAAATCTATGAAACGTAATGCTGTAGACACATGTATAGTCATATCAGGTATTAATTTATTTTGTTTTCTGAAATAACCCTGCACAACTAAATTTAATGAATACATTCTACTGTTCACAATAGTGACTTCTTTGTACACTGTTTTGAACTATGTTGGGACTTTCATGTTTGCCACTTTATAAAGCTTTGTTCACATGAAAAATGGTTGGCCATGTAATTATGAGTAATTATTTAGCATTTTTAGTCTTTGTTTGCTGTGTTCAGAGGTGGTGGACTATCTAGTCATATTTTAGCAGACAGAGAACATCCATGAAAATGAAGGTCATTGTATGGTGGGAGATGAGTTGACCAGTTAATAATTTAAGACTGTGCATATTTAGAGTCAGTCCCCCTCCCCTTTTTTTTCTGCAGAACATATTTTCCTTGGGTAATGATAACTTTCTCCAGGTAATTACGTGGAGAGAGGCGACTGTCATGGTGCAGATAAATTGGTAATAGTGAAATAATAATGTCAACTAAGAATACTCTTCATACATGTATGTTGAAAGCAAGATTAAAATTATAGTTAATGTTTGTATTAAAATTATATTAGTTACTATTATTTTGAACTTTTAAGAATCTTATAATTATAGGATTAAAATTTATATTTCCTGTCCTGCCTTCCCCTGCCCCTGTTACCTTTTTTTTTTATCTTGCTATATTCATTTTATTATTTTTATTTTTATTCTAATGAGCTAATTGATATCACATGTATTATGAACACTAAGTTTCATTTATTGGAATTTTTGTCATGAAATAAGGTTTTTTTTTTTTTTTTTTTTTTTTCTTTTTTTCCCCTGAGTGAATGTGTTGTTTCATTTTTTTATTTATGTGGTTGTTCTTGTTTTTTTGTTTTTTTTTTGTATTAATCTAATTATATTTTTTCTCAAATAATATGGTAGTTTCTAATCATATATTTTTTAGGTGAAAGTGGTGCTGGAAAGACTGAAGCATCCAAAATAATAATGAGATATGTTGCTGCTATTACAAATACTAGTGGCCAAAAAGAAATTGAAAGGTATTAAATTTCAATGATTAATTTCAATTTTTCTCCACTATATTTATCTCTGTTAGAAGAATGCTTTGCAATGTTGATTTTAATGAATTATTTGCATTTTTTAGAGTGAAGAATATTCTTTTGCAATCAAATTGTGTATTAGAAGCATTTGGAAATGCAAAAACAAATAGAAATGATAATTCTAGTCGTTTTGGCAAATACATGGACATCAATTTTGACTTCAAAGGTGATCCTTATGGTGGACACATTAGCAATTATCTTTTAGAAAAAGTGAGAATAAATTTCATTAGATATTTAAATTATGTTTAAATTTTTAGTGGCAAATTAAACTGCATGTGATAATCATTGCCAATAATAATACTTTTTTTTAGAAAAAAAAAGTTACTTAAAAAAAGATTTTTATCCATTCATATGTATTTAACAGTAATAATAAAATGATTAAAATTGAAATTGGTAAAGACAAATTATGTTATGTGCCAAATGAATTTTATATTAATGTTAGGTGCAAGTTGATTACTGTATGCATTTTTACCTTTTAAAATTCTCTGCATGAAAGAAATTGTATAGTTGAATAATAAACATTGAGTTGAAATTGATTCTGAAAATTCTAATCTAGCAATTATTGCTAAAAAAAAATCAAAAGCAATTTTTTTTAATTCTGCTTTTTTTTTTTTTTGACAAGTATATCTCAATACATTTTCTGAAAATGTTATTTTTGATATTACTATGATTAATAAAGGTTTTGTAATCTCTACTCATTTTACCATTACTATTACTATTGTTCAATGTACTGTTCCTTAAAATGGCAAATTAAACCAGTTACGGATTCTTGCTGGAATCCTTGCACTTTCTTTTATGGTATGCTTTATGAACATTACCAGCCATCTATCAACACATTGTTAGCTCATAAAGTCACATATCTGTATTAGCTCATTGAATTTGAAACATATTTCATTTTAATGCTACATGTAGTAACTTACTGTTTTCCAGTTGTTTTCATCACTTTGTTTATAATATAGTTTTCCTCGTAATGCAGAAGGAGATAAGAACAATATTTAAACTCGAAAACTTTATTCCCAATTTCACTTCTTTTGAAAGAAAAGGGGATGAGAGAACAGTTGCAAATATATATATATATAGTATTGATTTTCTTCAATTTTTGTTCTTTTCAATGCAACATATGTAAAAAGAAAGTATTGCAATCATCAAAAAATTTGACTTGGAGATTTTGACATTTCTCCACGTTTTAAACTTCAAGTTCAAAAACTCAAACATAACTCAAAAATAATTTGATGTCCAATTAACATTGAATTCATAGTTTTTTTTGCAAATTCTATACACAAAAAGTTCGTCTTCTGTCTCGGAGCAAATGAACAATATAATTACTAAACATGAAGAGCTGGGTAAATAAAAGTTTGAAATCTTTTATCATAGTTTTATCTGAAATCATAGTTTCAGAATCTTAAGCATAGAAGAATATCAATTTTGAACCAGATCCAGTAAAGAGTTGATTGTCTGTCAGTCTATAAATTCACAAGCATGTGCATGTGATACTCGTAAATGCAATATTGTGGATAAATGAAATTTGGTATATGATCTTTTTATTAAAATTGTAGTTCTGTGTCAAATTTTAGGTTTAGTTGACCAAAAAATTTTTTTAGAAAAAAAAGAAATCCTTAGTTTTCTGTACTATAATACAAGGCACAATATATGTAATGAATAATAAGACTGTTAATAGAAAGTCCTGCTGGCTTTGTCACTATTATTGAAGCAATAACTTAATCTATTTTTGAATTTTATAAAATTGAAAAAATACAATAATAGATGAAGTCTCAATTGCCAGGATTTTTTTTAACCTTTTGGTATTTTTTTATGTAATATGTTATTATTTTATACTTGAAGTTTTGTGTTTGTAATATTTTTTTCTGTTATTTTTCATTAAGTAAATTTTTAGTAATTCTCCCCCTTCTCTTTCTTTCAGTCTCGTGTTGTTGCTCAACAAAAAGGTGAACGGAATTTTCATGCATTTTATCAACTTCTTTTTGGTACACCGGAAGCTTTATTATCAAAATATGGAGTTAAGAGAGATGCATCTTTATACAATTACACAAAACAAGGGGGAAGTCCTAAGGTCAGTTTGGAAATATTAGGTCTCTTGAGAAGAAAAATGATATTTAAATTAGAAGAAACTATTGCTGAATATTATGTGTCAATATGTTAACACAAATATTTTGTTTGCATATATGAAAGTTTATGATTCAGCATAGACAAATTTACCTCTTAGCATCTGTAAATTTAAATGGCTTCATTATTACCTTTAATCTAAGTAATAATTTTTCATAATCAAATTAATTAATTTTTAATTTTTCTTTCTTTCCTTTTTTTAATTTAGAATGCTCCATATTGATTCCGTTTGACTGTTGAACCAAAAATTTTTGATATTTTAATATCAACACAGGATATTTTTGAATTGCATTTATAGATTTCTTAAGAAAAAGCTTGTTTTATCATTTTTTTCTCTTTCACTGTGAAAACCAGGAAAAGAAATTAAAACCTGTAAATAAAAGGATGATAAATTTGTTTTTAGGCATTTTTTTTACATATTAATTGAAATTATTGCTGGCCAAGCTTTAAAAATTTTCAGTTTATTTAAATGTATTGTGTGTATATATATATATATATATGTGTATGTATGTATGTATTCTCATGAAATTATTTGTCTTTACATTTGTAGGTTGATTCAATAAATGATAAAACAGACCATAAAGCTGTTTGTAATGCTTTAAAAGTTCTTGGATTCCACCAACAACAATCAGAAACTTTATGGAGGATACTTGCAGCAATTTTGCAATTAGTAAATATTTATTTTATTTTTTCTCTTAATTACTTACATATGTATATTTGTAATCTGAAGGATTTATAGTTTTGTTTTAGTTTGCTAAATCGTATATTAAATAATTTTTTATCACTGATTTAGTCATTTATTTATTACTATTATGTAATACTTATATTTAGAAAAATACTTCTGAAATGAAAATTGTTGAAGCAATTCATTTCATATATATATATATATATATATATATATAATAGAAAGCTAGTTATATTAGTTTACATTTGCATACTTAGATATACATACAGTTCAGTATTATGTATATATATGTAATGGATGAAATAATTGTTTTTTAAAAATATTTTTTATGAAAAGAATGGTTACTCTCAATTTTTTGTTTTAAAAAATCAGCCTTTTGTGTTAAAATGTAAGTTTGAATTTTTCAATTTTTTGCTATAATATAAAAGTATATTAATCATTTATATAAATTAGTTTAAAAATTAACTATTTTATGTTTCAGGGAAATATGGAGTTTGAGCATGAAAATGATGCAACTTCAATAAAAACTCCAGAATACCTTGCTTCTGTTTCTCAATGCTTAGGTGTGTCAGAGGAAGAGCTTGAAAAGGCTTTGTGCCAAAGGGTTATTGCTGCCAGAGGAGAAGTCATGGAAAAGGTCCATACTGTATCTGAAGCAGTGTATGGCAGAGATGCATTTGCTAAGGTAATAATCTACTAATCAGAGCAATTTGAAATCTGTTGCATGAATAAACATCATTATATTGCAGAATTTCTGCTCAGTGCCTTTAATAATAAATACTTTTATTTACTGAAAACTGCTAAACATATTTTCATCCCTTAATGAAAAACTTATTTTATAATACTTATCCCAGTGTCTTGTAAATATATGCCTTTTGATTACCAAACATTAAATTATAATATTCTGCCCTTTTCATATACAATTTTCAAACGAGAAAGAAAAAAAAAAAGATTATTTGAATTTGTTCACACTAATATATGTTGTGTAATTTATGTTCATTGTAACTTGTATTTATGAAATTTCATTCAGCATATCCAATCAATTGTTTAAAAAAGGCTGCTGGAAAACTTAAATCTCAAATGAGTCATTTAATTTATTTAAGTAAGATTTTACTATTATTATTATTATTATTGGTAAAATAGTTTTGATACATACATTAAAAAAAATGCATTTGTAACAAAACTGTACTTTTTGTTCTGTGACATATTCAAATCAAATGTTTAATTATACTTTTAGGAAATAGTATTGATTTTAAGAATTATATTTTTATGGGATTAAATATTATCTAATTGTGAAGATATTTTTGATTTAATAAATTAATTTTTAATTCAAAACTGTATCTATTAATAGCTTTTTAGATTGTAAGATTTTAGAAAATTTAAAGCAGTTTAGACATAAAGTTTAATTTTAGTTTTACTGTTTATTCTAAATTCAATTATTGCTCATGAGTTTAGCTTCAAATTGATTTAATTTAGATTTGTTATCAAACACTTGTGTTTTCATGTTATGATGTTTTGCAATATCTATCTGAATTGACAATATTTATTTTAAATCTGTAAGTTCCCAAATTTTAATATTTTTTTATTTATTTTTAGGCTATATATGAGAGATTGTTCTGCTTTATTGTGAACCGCATAAATGATGCCATAGAGGTTGGGACAAATGGGCATGGTCTAAAAAAGAACAATACAGTTATGGGTGTTCTAGATATATATGGATTTGAAATTTTTGAACTGAACAGGTGTTTTTCTTTAAATAATTTCTTCCATTTTTTCCCAGTTATATTTGCATTTAAAAGTATTTTTAAAGTTATCTAACTGAAGACAAAGTATTTTAGTTTTATTTTGTAATCAATTCCATTTGCATCCTTTTTTTTAACTAATTGCTTTATTTTAATATTACATTACTTTGGATGACTCAAGGATTATACTAATTAGTTTGAAGAATGAACTTGATGAAATGTCTTTATTATTAAAGAAGATTTGTCTGTGCATGTAGATCAAATTGATTTTGTATAAAAACAAATATATCAGTATAATTTCAACAATTGTAATATAATTGTGAAAAAACTTCCAAACAATTACACTATAATTCTTGATATATTTTTTTTAACAATTTGCATACAATTGAAGGGAAAAAAAACTTGAGTGTATTTTAATTTACTTCATTTTGATCTTCTAATTCAAAACTATTAATAGTTCCTTGCAATTGAAAATTTAAAAAAAAATAGAAAAATAAATGAGATGCAAAGGAAATATCAGTATATAGCTACTATTTACTTAGTTTGTGATTTATTAATGTTTTGTAAATAATTTTCATTTTTTTTAATATTTTCACAACTACACAATTGATTACATTTAAATTTTATATATTATGTATAATATATTTCTATACTGAAAAAATTTAGTATGCATGTGCATTTTGTCTAAGAGAAAGATATTAGATTTAACATTTTGGAATACACACCTAACAAGTATAAAAATATTCCATTTAAAATAATGAGTTTGTTTTGTATCATAGTAATATGAAAATAATTTTGTTTGTAAGCAACTTGTAAAAAGTAAAAAATCGGAAAAGTTTTTTAATTTAAATTTAAAATGGCATCTAATTTTTTTGTTTTTTTTATTGCCATTTTAATTATATATTTAATTTTGATGTCTACAAGAGATAAATATCAATTCATATGATTGACATTTGTTTTTCGAATTTATGCTTATTTACAAATATTATCATTTTAATAACTTTTTTTTATTAATAAATAGTCTGTATTCTGCTGTGTACTTGTAGTTTTGAACAGTTTTGCATTAATTACTGCAATGAGAAACTTCAACAGCTGTTCATTGAATTGGTTTTAAAACAAGAACAGGAGGAATATAGAAGAGAAGGAATTCAGTGGCAAAATATTGATTACTTTAACAATGCTATAATTTGTACTTTGATTGATGAACCTCATAAAGGAATCTTTGCGATTGCTGATGAAGCTTGCCTTTCTGTTGGAAAAATTACAGATGAGGTACTCACTATTTATGCATTGGAATTGTTATTTAAGTGAAATTATTTACATTTTAAAAATTGTTTAAAACATGATTTATTGTGTTTTTACAGATGCTAATAGAAGCTATGGATAACAAACTTGCTAATCACAAGCATTATACTAGTCGCAAAGTATGGATCATTATGTTTCTTTTACTCTCTTCTTCTTTACCTTTATTAATGTGATTAAGTGTCATTATGGAATGAATAGAATTGATCAGTTAAAAAGTAGAAAACTTACCACTTTTTGAAAAATTAAATTTAGTTCTTTACACATTTAATTTTTTTTATTTATGTAAATATTGAATGTTAATATAAGATATACTGTTTAATGTATGATTCAATTTATATTAAATAATATCCTGTATATTATGTACCTTATCTGTTTTTGATGATATCTGAAATTCATTCTTGGATTCAATAAATTTTTACATCTGGGTTATTAGTTTCCATCTATAGTATCTTAGTTTGTAGTTCCAATTTATCTTAGAAAATATCACTTTTTCTTTTAAAAAGAAATGAGTTATTTTTTATGGATGATTTGAAATTATATATTCATTTGATGTGTTATAAAATATGTTCATTTTAACATGGCTATATTAAATTTTAAAAAATTATTGATCTTCATGGATGTAAATATTTATTCATTTATAATAAATTAGATTTATCTTTTCGTTTAAAATTAATTGTTGTTCTCATCCTTTAAATTCAAAGATAAAAACACTTCAACTTCTGCGCTGCATTATATTTGGCTGTTTGTTTTTCCAAAATTACATTAACATAACTTTAATTATCTGATATTGATCTGTTACATCCCATGAATTTTGCAAATCTCAAATAAAGGTTGAATCAAGTCTTTGTAATTGTCTCTTTTTGCTTTCATTTTTCACTAGTGATGTTTACATGTAATGTTCCTGCAAAACAGCTATGATTCAAATTACTTTTAAATGTCTTCTGAATGATTTAAATTCATTTTGCATTTTTTAAAGAAATATGCTTCAAAATTAAAATAAGCTGATTTCTGAATTACTATGACTACATTTTCTTCAAAATGCATCAAAACTTCCATCATCCCTCACTTTGTTACATAGAAATTTTAAATTTGTGCTTGTGCTAATTTATATTTTTGTAATGCTTAAATATAACTATTTGCTCTAATTAAACTTATGCTTTACTAAGTATTCATAATTAATATGCAAAATATTGATAAATATTTACTTATAAATATATTTCATTATAATAAACAATATCTTCTGAATGGCAATAAATATCTAATTCATATACTATATCACTAAGAATTTTTATTTCATTATCTTTATACTACTAATATGTTGTATCTTTAATTGCTTTGTAGATCGTTTCACTTCTACCGTATTATATCATAACTTGTGTTATAAATAGTTTTATAGTTTGGGAAGATAAGAATAGACAAACCGACAAATGGTCATTTTAGATTTCTTCAAAAATATTTATGTGCTTTATTTTATTTTTTATTTATTTATTTGTACAAGTTGTTGTCATGAAATTGAATTTTATTTTCTTTGGCAGCTTGCTCCAACTGATAAAACATTAGAACATCGTCGTGATTTTAGAATAAGACATTATGCTGGTGATGTGACTTACTCTATTACTGGCTTTATGGAGAAAAATATGGATTCTTTATATCAAGACTTTAAAAGGCTGATGTTCTGCAGGTAAAACTTGTTTTATTTATATTTTGAATTGCTTAAATATTTTGAGATTTATTTCAAGACTTATATAAATCATATTCTTTTTTTAAAACAGTTAATTTTAAATTTTCTGAAGAAATACATATTTAATTTTATTTCTGTCCTGGAAAAAAATACATTATCATTGTGATCAGTAGCAAATTTAGATAGTTTGTAACATTTTGTAGTACACATTATGAGACTCTTCTTATAATAAACTTTTTATAATTTCATTACATAAATTTCAATACATTTTGAATATAATAAGCATCATAATGATTCAATATTATTTTTTTAAATGTTATTTATTTTGTGAATATATTTTTTTTACTTATTATTATCATGACAAAAATGGTGTTTACACATAATAATATTTAAGCAGATGCTTGGTTTTATAAACACTGTTATGAATGAAAATAAAGTGAATGAGTTATACAAAGTAAATTTAATGAAATAGATATAAATCTGTTCAGTTACTTGACACAATATTAGTTTTATTCTAATATTTTATAATCATAGAATTTATATAATATTGTAAATAAATTTATGCAGTAACTAGGTTAATAACATTTTTTAATCCTCATACCTATAGCCTCCTTTCAATCTAGCAGCTGTAGGCAGCTGCCTAGTCGGAAATCTGCTACTGATTGTAATTATTATTAAAGACCACATCCCAAAAAATATCATTTCTCTACTTATAGAATGCAAAGTTGCCAATGAAAGGCTTAGTCTACTTTAATAACATTTTATATAAATTTGTCTTTTTTACAGTGTATTAGACAATTCTGCATTGAGACCCCATTTATTGATACATTTTTCTTTTGTTTTTAGTGCTGATCCTTTAATATCACAAATGTGGCCAGATGGTGATAAAGATATTACTCAGGTACTCAATTTTTTATATATTGATGTGTTAATTTATCATAAAAAGCTCATACTCATTATCTTGATAGTGTCATCTAATTCTTTTCTATAGTTTTACATTAATTTTGTAATATTTTAACATTTTTCATTTGTAGGTTACAAAGAGACCTTTGACTGCTGGGACATTATTCAAAAATTCAATGGTTGCTCTTGTGAAGAATTTGGGCTCAAAGGTACCCGATAAACGGGATTATTTTTATCATTTTTCTAAAGCTGTGTTATTATTATTTCACTTTACTGAAAAAAAATTGAACAAAATTTTGAAAGTTCATTCTATATGTTTACATTTTCTTTACTCATTGTATCTTTATCTGATAAGTGCATAGCGTTGATGCAAATATTCATTACGGATTGAATGATGATAAGCCTGGTTCATTGCTTTAATATTCTAACATATAGATTTTATTTGTATGTTTATCTGATAAGTGCCTATCTTTGACTTATTTTATCTCATTTAAAAATATATAATTCCCTTAAAGTAATTTAAATTTATTTGAAAAAGTAGTTAAATATGAGAACCTTGATATAAGTATTTCATAAAAAGAAATCAACAAACACAGTTTTTTTTTTAAATAGTTCATTGATTTTGCACTTAAATCAGATCATAATGAATGGAACTATAACATTTATCAGAACTAATAATTTATCAAATATGTAGAATAATTGTTTCAGTTGATACTCAATCAGGAAATTCAAAGTAGTTTATACTTATAAGGGTTGTGTTATAAGGGTGTTTTTTCTTTTGTTAAATATTGTATAACACTTCTATTTGATTTTTTAAATTTTTTAAACATTTTCACATTATCTAGGAACCTTACTATGTACGGTGTATTAAACCTAATGATCAAAAGTCACCAGCTTTATTTGATGATACTATGGTGGAACACCAAGTTGCTTATCTTGGATTATTAGAAAATGTTCGAGTGAGACGTGCTGGTTTTGCTTATCGACAAACCTATAATCGATTTTTACGTAGGTAAGTAATGTTTAAATAAAAAAAAAATTCCTTATGTATCAAAAAAAAATTTATTAATTAATCATGCATAAATGTTTGAAATAATTTTAGTGAAAAATACAATGTAATAACACTGTTCTGTATAATAAAAAAATGAATATGATAGTATCATTTGGTTTAGCTAATAGTTTTAAATCAGTAATATTTTTCATCTAGTCAAAAGATATCTTAGAAAGATTTGAGAATTCAATTTAATATTTGTATCTCCATGATGGTTTTCAGTTCACATTTTTTTTTAATGAAAAAAGAAATTTTAGCATCTTTATGATTAATATTGTTTAAAAAATGTGTAAGTTGGATATTACATTGGTGCATGGTATTCAAATATTATTTGTTTCAACTTTTTTTTAATTAACAGTTGAAGCATTTCTTCCTAAAATCCACTTTGTGTTACCATTAAACTTATAGTACGTACACTAAAAGTTGTCTTATTTATTTCGAAGATTTTCTTTTAATTTCCAACCCAAAAATTTTATTTCAGGACAATTTTCTTATTCTACAATGAAAATTGTTTAAAAATAACTATTTTAGCTTCAAACAGGCTCAAAACTTTTCAAAGATATCAAGATTCACATTTTACAAAGTTGTTTTATAAAGTTATTTACCTAATTTTATTTAATGTTGCTTATAATGAAAAAATTTTTTGCTTATTCATTTCCAGATACAAAATGATTTCAAAATACACATGGCCGAATTTTAGAGGTGGATCTGAGAAAGATGGTTGTAGAGTTCTTATTGATGAGCAAAACTTTTCTGATGATGTACAATATGGTGCAACCAAGATATTTATTCGATCTCCACAAACTATATCACAGTTGGAATACCTACGCTTAGAATTAATACCTGGAATTGTTGTATTCCTACAAAAGGTAATTTCTTACAAAAAAAAAATATTTAAAAATTCATTGTGAGTGGTAAAGTGTTCTTTCTTTCTTAGTTTAAGGTTCCTGTTCTTAGTTATTTCTTTTCCTTTAGCATAGAATTTGCTCCAGTTTTCAAAAAAAGTATTCTTGAAAAATGATTTACACATTTTTTTATAAGGAATTAATAGCAGAAATAATTTATATTATTTGGTACTGATAATATAAGACTCCAACTTGAAAATCATTTGCTTATGACCTTAATAAAACTAAAGATAATATTTGAAAGATAAGAAAGTATTTTTTTTAAATTACAGACTTATCAAATAATATTCCTTAACTTTTTTTAATTAATATTTTCACTATTTCCAGCACAAATAAAAAAAAAACAGAAATGTGTAAAAAAGCATCTTGCTCCATTGATGTAAAATGGCATCATAAAATCAGAAAGGGTTGATTTTTTTTTGCTGTTGTGATACTATTAAATATTTTAAATTAAATGTTAATATGTACATGAAACTATTGAAACTTTTTGGTTATAAAATTCCGTACTTGAAACTATTTTATTGGATGGAAATCTATGATATTCTTATTAGTTTAGGGGAATATTATAATTTTTATCTGTTAATTTCTTTTTATCATTATAAGTATATTGATAAACATTTTGCATCAATCAGTTTTGAAATAAATCTTTACATGATTCAAAAAGTTGTTAAATATGAAATTGTTAAACAAATAAAAATTTCTTTGGTGAAAGTATTTTTTGAAATGAATGAATGTTAATTGAACATTTGCTTGATTTTTTTTTTCAGTATTTCTTATTATTTTAGTTATTCTGTCTCTATAAAAGGATTTTTTTTTTCCAGATGTGGCGAGGTGCTATAGCTAGATTAAGATACCGAAAAATGCTTGCCATGTTGGCCATTATAAAATTCTATAGACATCAAAAATTGCGAAAGTATATTGATCAAGTAAATCATGCTTTCAGGTATAGTTTCGTTCATTACAAATTCTATAACTATCAACTTTGAAACAACTATTTGAATATTCCTTGAATCAATTCAAAAAGGCATCAATTGGAAAATTTTAAGTCATTAGCATTTGAAAATTTATTGTTGCAGAGCAGATGAAATTTACATTGCTTTAATTTATAATTTCAAACGTGTTTATTGTTTTTACTTTATCAAAAGTGTATCATTTTTAAAATGTACTTTAAGTAGAAAGAAACAATTTTAATTATTATTATTATTATTATTTACTAATTTTTTAAAGTGTAATTTTGCTATACAGACAGTTTTTCATCCCTAAGTGAAATGTAGGAATATGTATTATTAAAATAATAGTTGATTGTCATTTATTCATAACAGGAACTATTGGTAAACGACCCAGAAATATTCAATGTATTTATTTCTTAAATTTAAAAAAAAAAGAATTTTCAATTATATATTTAAAGATTTTTGACTAACTGCAAAATATTTACAATGATTTTTCTCTTTAGTTTTGAAATTCTTTTAACTAATATTACAAAATTTGAAAGTTGATATTTTTTTAACTGTAAGATTAGATAAGAGGGAGAAAAAAATTGCCCCCTCCCCTTGACTGCTTCTTATGGCAATTTTGTTATTTTCATCAAATTTTATTTCTATGAAATTATCACAAAATCATCTCCTATATTTTTATTACTTTGTATGATTTCTTCATCATTATGTTTATTTTATTTCTCATAATTATTTTTAATTTTTACAGAAACGTTAAGACTATGAAAGATTATGGTAAAAAAATAACCTGGCCACCTGCACCGATTGCACATAAGGAATTTGCCAACACGCTTCATAAAATACATGACAGGTATGGATTCTTTAGTTTAATGTAGAAAACTTATAATTATTATATTTAGATTTATTAACTACGATGTATTTACTTATTTTTATTCAAATTTGCGTACTTTATGGAAAAAAGTAAATTTAATAAACAGTTTGGGAAAAATATAGATTTAGATGAACTTTTTCATAAAATAATTTTATTTATGTGATTCTAGATAAAATATTAGAAGATGGAATCTTCCTTTATTGTTTTTGGATAGATCTGACTCACATTGCTTAAGTTATCTATTATTTTTTTTAAATAAAGGAAATTGGTGATGTTTTTTATTTTCATATCTTCCGTAACTTTTAATGAAAAATTTATCTTAAATTATGATGTATTCTCCCATAATATTAATGAAAATATATAGTGTTTATCATTGGAACCAGGTTTATTATATTTATATTAGAATTTCTTTTGTATATTGTTAAATTATTCATCTAATTATCCCCCCTAAAAAAATTAAAAAGTGATTGAAAAAAAGAATTAAAAAAGGCTCTTAGAAATCAGGAATTTTCTCAAAATCATTTAAAGAGTAAAGGGAAAGTATAAAATTAAATAAACTTTATAGTTTTCGTAATATAAGCAATATTAAGCTTTCAGCTCAGCCAGAAATTTTAGTTTTTACTTTTTCTAAATTAACCATCATTTATTTCTAAACTATTAAAATATTACTTTTCCTAATCTAAAGAATTTTTAATCATAATTAGCTCATAACCTGGTATTAATATATTGTTAATATGTAAAGGGAAGAATAGTTAATCCACAATTTAAAGGTATCACTAATCTTATTTCCCAATGGAGTTGAAAATTTTAGAAAAAAAAATCTTTATTCCAAAAAGGAAAATAGAAATGGTGATCTTTGTTTGTTCTGATTATTAATATGTATTGCTTGGCATATAAATCAGGTGGTGTTATATAAATGACCAAATATAAATATTTATATTTAGAGACTAAGATTGCAAATGTACACTTTATGAATTAATAATTCTTACTATTATTAGGGTTTCATTGTCAAGCAGTAAAAGAAAATAACAAAGAATAGTACAAATTTAAATAATTTCATGTTAAAATACAACTTTTTTGCATATCATTTTTCAGATGCATAAGGAAAATACAAAAGTTCAAAATTTCAAGACAATTTTTTTTTCACACTGTATTAAAATAATTTATTGAACTAATTTTGTCTTAACATTATTTCAATATACCATCGCTTTCCATTTAAAGATCTCTAATTTCAAAGCATTTATTAAAAGAAATCTATGCATAGGTGGCGTGCTTATATGGTCCTACGTAAAATTCCCCGAGAACAGTGGCCGGAGATGCATTTGAAAGTTACTGCGGCTGAAGTTCTTAGAGGGCGCCGGGACAATTGGGGCTATCATAGAAAATGGGAAGGCAATTATCTTGCTTCGGTAATTAAATATTTTTCCTTTTTTTACTAAATATTTTATGCTATTGGATGTCTTTCAAATTTATATTATGATAATAAATTCTTAATAATCTTCATTATATATATTTTTTTTTGTCAAATTATAATATTTTAGGGGAAAATATTTTGTTAAGTATTTATGAACTTATCCTGAACCTTTTATTACTTTCATATATATAAAGTATTTTGAAATACTTTTTTGATAATCATGATGCTTTATCTTTTAATTCCATTTATTTAAAAGCATTTGTGGTGTACAACTTATATATTTCATCCACTTATTTTATAATGATTAATTTTCTCTGTATTTTTTAACAAATTTTATTTTTTAATAGACTTCTGAAAATGATAATACAGCTTCATTTGTAACGTCAATGGGAAGTCTGAAGTCTAAAGATCATTTTCAGAAAGTTCTCTTTTCTAGTTTTATAAAAAAGGTAAATATTATTGTAGCCAGATATTAACTGCAATGCCACTGCAGAAATTCTCTTTTTTGTTTGTATTTTTATTTTAATTTTATTTTTCTCTTGTTTTTTTCATTTATTAAAATATTTCATATCTATTAGCATTTGTATATAAAATATTTCATATCTGCATCCTGTATTTTAGTTTGTTAAATAATGAATACAAATATATTGTAAGAAGAGACGTTTCTTTTAAATTTGACTTTTTATGGAATAATTAAATCTACAAAACAATTCATGTTAAAAATGTTACCAATGAAACAATTAATAATATATAATATTATGTTTATAGCCTTAAAGATTATTCTGTCGATTTATAATTATATTCATATTTTTTAGGTTAACAAGCATAATAAATGTGCTGAAAGAGCTATTGTTATAACTGACAAATTTATCTACAAACTTGACAGTAAACGATTTAAACCTCTTCGCTCTGCTATACCAATTACAGATGTAAGTATGTTGTAAGATGTTGGATGTAAGATGTTAATTATGTTGCTTACATGTTACAGATATTCATATGTCGAGTTTTTAAATGTAGTACATTATTTTAAGAAATTTCTTTCTCATTTGTGATACGAAACATCGGTGGCCATATCAATAACTAATTATAGATTTCTTATTTTTTTTAGTTGACTGGCATTAGTGTAACACCTGGTCCTGATCAAATGATCATTCTTCACTTGAGAGGAGGTAATGATTTAGTTACTGCCTTAACATCGTGTCAAGATGAAGATAGAGTTGGGGAACTTGTAGGCATTATCGTTCATCAGTGGTTCCAGTGAGTCTTCATATTTTTAAAATTATATTTATTGTTGCTGTAACAAAATCTGCTGTATTGTTATATTTGTGGGTTTCTTGTTGAAATAAATTTTTGTTTGATTTTTTTTATTGATTTTTCTTAGAATAAGGGCATTTAATTCTTTAATATACAACTAGATGTTTTATATTAATTTGATTTCCTTTGCTGAATTTCTATGATAATATTATTAATAGAAATATTTTATTAAGCATTTTTAAAATTTCTTACTCTAAGGGAAAGTATGATGTTGAATCCGAAGTAATACTTCTACACTATACTTAAGCATTTCTAATAATCCATTGCAACTTTAAAGCTATATTTCATTTTAGACGGATATAGTCATTTTTTTATTGATGCATGGATTAGGTTTTTTTTTATCAGATGGTTTTAATTTCCCAACTTTGATTCATTATTAATGATAAAATTTACATAATAATAAAAAAAATATACGCATTAAACAAAAGAAGCAATGAATGAATGATGTACAAAGCGTCTTAAGTTATGTTGCATTATTTTTTTAAAAAAAGAATCTTCCTTTAATTAAATAACTGACTAAAAGAGTAATTTGGAGACAAAAAAAATACTTTTAATAATTTAGCTGTGTGATAGCTTTTAATGCTATTACCTTGATCAAATAGCTGATATGTTGAAAATGATAGTGGTGATAAAAATTGTCATTAAAATTTTTAAATCTTGATCGAAAATGTTTGTGAAAATATTTATTTAAAATTTTTTATTGTCGTAAAAATATCGATTGGAAATATAATAAACAAATATGCCCATACACAAAAAAGATGTGTATTTAAACTACAAGTATATAATATGGTTGCAAATCCAAAAGGGATCATATTCTGTGTTATCATTATCAGCTAAAATTTGCATTAAATATTTTAGTGTAAAATTTTTGAGTATTAAGTACAACAAAACTATATTTAACATCGGGTTTATATAAAAAGTTTGTGCATTTTTTCTTAATTACATTCACTTTGATTGCTAATAAACTTACAGAATATTATGTGTTTATAGATTTATAGTTACTGTTAATCTAATAGAAAAAGTATTAAAAAATTCAAGTATATGTAAATACTTCATTGAAGGTTTGTTGTTTCTATTTCAGATTGCAAGGAAAGGATTTAAGAGTTATAGTAAATCCACAGCTTCAATGTATGTTAGGGAATAAAAGCAGAACTCTTGCTGTGGAATCAACCAACATTACAGTCCATCCAGCCTTCAAAAAAGATGGTCCGAATCTTGTTTTGTTATGGCCTGTGTGTAGTGCCTGAATTATCATAACTTCCTATAAAAGTTGTTTTCAGAAGTGTTTGTTGTTTATCTACCAAGATTATATCAAATTCTATATTTTATAAGACAGGGTAAATCTATATGGCATTATGAAGTTCCAAAACTATTTTTTCATATGCAATTAATTACACTGTATAAAAATATGTCTCAGTTATAATGAGATATATCATTGCCTTTATATATGAAAAATGTGTGTTTGGCAAAATATATTTTAGCTTGTTATGGAAATGTTGCTTAATACACATACATATATATGTTCTTAAATGGGTCCAAATACTCTACTTTAAAAAATGTACTTTTAACTAAATATTTTGAATTATTAATGCATTTATTTGATTGACCTGTATAAAATTATTTCGATAACAAAACTATTTTAAGAATTTTATCAATGACATCAAAATTTTCATTTATATATTATAAATGTCTTTTGATGAGAGGGGGTTCTATAAACTTAATTCGTTTTAATTTATATTAAAAAATTTAGAAATAAACTTTTAAATTTATTTAAAGCTTAGAGGCATGAATAATCAAAGTATTATAGAAACTTTAATATGCAGTTTTAATCTTCAAATTTAAATGTAAAAATAATATATTAATCACTGAAGCAAAATGTGATGCATGATTTTTTGTTGTTTAATTTCTTTAACTTCTTGAAAATAATCTCAGAAATTTAAAGAAAAATTATTTTTATAAATATAAACCATGCACTTACTTCTTTATGGACTATTATTTTTATTAAAATGTATTGTACTTAAATGCATTAGTTTTTCTAATCTACATTGATCTGTAAATAATGTATGATCAAATTTCAACATCATCCTCAGTTACTTGCATTTAATTCTGTAAAAACATTGATAAAATGCAACTTTTTATATTTTCCTTCTTGTATATCAAGATATTTTAATTGATTTTCTTCCACTCAATACTACTTCAGTTGAACATGGCACAAAGAAAATATTTTTTGATGTAATTTTTTTTTTCATTATCTAATGCTGATGAACAGATTTCATAGCATATGTTTACTTTTAATCATTTCTAAATCTGATTATTTTTTATTATTATGTATCAGTTTTTATACATTTTCTTTCTTATTTTATATTCGGTGTTCAATGCCTGATTTTCTTTGAAATATGTGACCGAGATATTATTTTTCTAACTGAAGAATTTTTCATTGCTGTAAAAAAGAAATATTTAACAGTATACCGATTTTTAAAAATAGTTTTGTTTTTTTAGTTTGAATCCACTGTAATAGATTTAGTTAAAATCACTTTTTCCTATTTTTTTTCTTATAAATATATTTATTTATCAACCAATTTAGCAGTATATTTGTTGCTAAGGATTTGCTTTTTATATTGTTTATTTTTAATATTAAATAACTAAATATACTTCAAGTATCTGTGATAAATTCCTGATATTTCATGCAAAACTGTATTATAAAGCTTGCTCATTTAATATTTTAAGACTGAGTTGAAAAAATTAAAGCTTTAATTTTTATTGAAAATGTCAAACTACATATATATATTTCTTAATTTATATTAATTTTTTGAAGTATTAAACTTGATGTAAAATGAAGTTTTCAAATCGTATGTAAATTGTGTTTGTTGGATGGAGTTTTGCGCTTTTTGTGATATTATGTAGAATTCCCCCCCCCCCCTCTTGTTTTATGAATTGGAATTTAAAAATTGCAAGAGCTAGTCATTTTATATTATTGAGACTGAAAAATTTTGTTATCTGCGTGATAATTTCGTACTTATATCTTTAGATTTTTTTTTCTTTCTTCTTTCATTAAGATGGTTTTTCATCTATTATGATTTACACAGAGTATATTAAAATGGCATGTTTGCTACTTAAGATTTGAAAAGGTGACACAGTTTGTGTGCATATTAATAATTTTATTGCAAGATAATGATATAGTTCATTTTGCTGATTAAAAACAATTGAGGAATTCTGAACAATTAGAAATTAATAGCTTACCATTTTTATTTTAACACTAATAGACTTGTTTAATATCATAAGCATTAGATTTCTCTGCAAATATTGATTTCCTTCATGTTTTTGCTATTTATTTCTGCATAGTGAGTATTTTTTCAAAAAATCACAGAAATGCCATTATATGTTTACTAACTGCACCATAAGCTCATTTCGTTGGCCATAGCATCATAATGCACTGTATATATTGAAATTATTCAGATGTTTTAGTATTTAGTTTTTACTGTTTTGTTGCTTATTTATGAGTGCCAGAAATTTTAGAATAAATGTATTTCATGAAACTTTTGTTTTTGAGTTAGTTCCTATTTTTAAACTTAGTTATAACTGTTTATAATAAAGAAAAATTACTTGAAATTGGTAAACTTGCATTATGATCACAAAAGCAAAATGAAGCACTGCTTTATTAAATTTTAAAAGTGCTTTTTAGTAGTAAACACCAAGCTTCCTAGAAATGATATATTTTAATTAGAAGATGTGACCATCTAGGCAAGCTGTTATCTTGTTAACAATATCTCAATTATGATTATCACAGATTAACTAACAAAAGTCTTTAAAAGATTTCAAGTACAAGGCAGTATGTTTTAGAAATAATAATAAATATTATTTGTAATTCACTTTAGATTAAATATATAGTTACATCAAAAGTTTTTATTTCCTTACATTGGGATTTTCCTTATCCGTAATACTCACGAACACTCAAATAAAATATAAGTACTAGAATCGGTTTCAAATAAGTAGTGATCCATTAACAAAAATAAATCAAGATCCACAAACAAACAAAAACAAAATAAACTTTATAAAATGAAATGCAAAAAGTGCTTGGGATATTAAAAATATTGTAGAATTATTGCATAAATAAAAATTATTCTCGAGAATAGTAAGATCCAATGCTGAAATCTATATTTCTGTAGAAATACAATGACAAGTGTAAAATAAAAATAATGCTAAAAGAAAAGATTAGTAATAACTTCCATCTGAAGTAAAACATTATGAATCAGCAGACCTCAATTCATTAACCTTTGCTACAAAACAGTGTTTTAAAAAATGAGATGTTTGCAATCCAATAATGTTAAAATTAAAACCAGATGGAAGCAAATGATAATTCACTAACAGAAAAAAGATGCATTGTCAAATACAAAATTTAATCAAAAAAAGTCAGTGCTATCCATGAACACTTTCAGTTTACATCTCATTCATTGTTTGAAAACACTGAAAAAGAAAAATTGGCTAGACACTAAAAGAGTGGTTCAGGTATTTATAAATAATTCTTATATAAAGAAAATGTGGTTGTTGCTTATATTCCCAGATATATTGTAGAGTTTTGCATTCTAATGTTATATATTTAAATTGTAAGTTTCTTGTTATAATTTTTCCTGACTCAGGTGACTCCAGTTTCTTGTTAAAAGTCAGGAATTTCACGATTTACGAAACAAAAGATAATCCACTAGATTCGTTGTCTTTCTCAAATTTTGTTTTGGAACAAATGTATCATTCAAAAATTATATCTTTCATTTTTTAACTTATAATTTATTATATTAGATAAATATATAATTCATCATTATCTAAGATCATTATAATTATATTATATTCATTAAAGGAAAATATATGCTAATTAGGTATTAGGTGGATTTAGGTATTCTGAAGTCGTGCATATGATGTGACCCCCTAGCCCCTCTAATAGCATGCTCTCATAAAAATGAAAAGATGCCCAGGCCAAATACTAACACTGACCTTCCCTCTGTTTTTGGAAACGCAACATCATTTTTTTTCTTCTTACCTTTTATATTGATGAGGTAAAGTCTGAAATTACAACTAAGCCTAAATAATAATAAATACTGGTGTGCAAAACTTACGCAACGGGTGGTTTTTTTTTTTTTTTTTTTTTTTTTGCCATAACTCCACGAGAAATCATCTGAAAGACATGAAATTCACAAATGAGAGACAGCATTTTGTACTTAAACGATGACGAAAGAAATGTTACTCAAAAATGAATATAATGCATATAGTATGGAATCAAACAAAAAAGGCTTTATAGGATTCATAGTATCATTACACATGATTGTATGTCAAAGAGGAAAAATAAAAAGCAGATGCTCCTTAGCATGGGATATGCCCTCCCCTTACAGCAATGGTTTCTTCGCACCGTCTCTCCATACTCAGGACTAGATTGTCCAGCAGTTCTTGAACTAAAAGTGCCGATTCCTCAATCAGCATCTGTTTCAGTTGCTGGGTGTTCCCCGGAGTATGTAATCGTGCCGAAAGGCATCTCCCCAAAGCATCCTACACATGTTCTATGGGATTTAAATCAGGAGAGAATGCTGACCAATCCATTCGAGTGATTTCACTTTCCAGTAGCTGCTGAACATTAGCAGTTCGGTGTGGCCGTGCATTGTTATTCATAAAAACGAAGTCTGGTCTAATAGCACCTCGGAACAGACGCACATGGGGAAGGATCACCTCCTTACAATAGCGATCTCCGGTTACAGAACCTCTGTCGAAAACGTGACGCCCAGTCTGCCTATTCAGCATAATGCCTCCTCAACGACAAATTCAAGGATCAGCGTAGTGGTCTCTTTCCGTGATGTTACTGGGATGAAACCGTGTCCCGACCTCTCTCTAAATCAACTAGCGTTGAGAATCACTTGTGGCACTGAAACGACTCTCATCTGTAAGGAGGACACGACTCCATTGATGAGGTGTCCAGTTTTTGAGCTCCTTACACCACTCTAACGGTGCCACCGATGGCCAACTTTCAAATGGATGCAGCGTTCAGGACGGTAGGCAAATAGACCACCTTTGTGAAGGCGTCTTGCCACAGTAAATCGGACACATGTCACCCTGTTGCTGTACATAGCTGCTAAGCAGTGGTGCTTGCTGACTGGTATCGGGTTCTTTTCGCCTGCAGGACGATATATCGATCATCCACTGCAGTTGTTTTCCTAGCGCGGCCATCACCAACCTTTCTAACGACTGTACCTATGGTTTGAAAGATTTTCGAAGCGCGCGAAACGACACTTTTGTTGATTCCGAACTCTTCAGTTGCACTGATAACATTGCGCCTCTCCTCCAGCTTTCCGATCATTCTTCATGTATGAAGTCGTCCAGGTGATTTCTTCTAGCCATAATATTTCACGAAAGAACTCACTTGCACTCGCAGCGAATGTCTTTAATTGTGCCTTCGTTCTCCCTTTCCTTGTAGTCTTAAGCTGAGTGCGCCGACTGTAAGCGTTTTGCGAACACTCACGTCGCCCATTATGTTTTGTTCGGATACGCAAGTTGCATACGCATTACCTTTCTATTGAATTGCGTGTTCATTGTACTGATCGCAATAACCCGTTTTCTGAAATTTCATGGCTACCTGCTTAAAACTTACATTGTTGCTTAAGGCACTAGTGTATAAAATATTTTGGAATTGATATGATTTAAACATTACAAATAATTTCACAATCATCATTATATAAGGACAGCCTTTAAATAAGAATTTATATATATATATATATATATATATATATTAAATGCATTGGATCGATGAAAATGCCATAAAGTTGAAAACCCCTTGGCCAATTACCTATTTGATTGATCCGGCCTGCATACCTCCTTTTCCAGAATAAACAATACTGAAATAATTTTAAAAAAAAGACTAAGTGGCATTGGTTTTAAGAACTTACCGATAAAACAAAATCTGTAAAAATAGAGTATTTTGAAATAACAAAATAACGTTTATGTTTTTCATATATATATATATATATATATATATATATATACACACACACACACACAAGGTAATCAAAATTAAAACACCTCTACTCTGGGCACTCTATACAACGAACTACTCAGTGTAAAGCCTCCAAAATTGGTGAAAATACTATTCAAGGCATGGGGAGGGGGACTGCACGAAAAAAATTATTTTCAGAAGCACTTATAGATGGTGCTGTACAACAGAAAACATGCGATATGGAATTTTTCCTTTCTAGTTTCTATTGCAGAAATGAAAAAAAAAGATGATGAAGAAGAAGATTAAAAAAAAAGTGAAGAAACTGAAACTGTCATTGTAAGTGCAATTTCGCACTGCAAGCAGAAAAATTTGCATACATCTTTGTTTGCTGCTACTGTTCTGGGCATAAAAGGGATAAAGCAGGGAAAATTTCATTCTTACCGGCGTTGGCTTCGCGCTTTATTTGTGAAGTTGGTTTATGAAAACGAAGAAAATGCTGCAGCTGCACTTCAAGAGTTTCGTCGACTTAAGAATTTACGCAAAGGACCAGCAGGTACCAAAATATGCTTGAAACTTTTGTTGTAAAGCAACAGCGCTAATATCTTGATTCAATTACCTTTCTGCAAGATGAAGCGCCTCCATACATTGGAATTTGTGTACAACAGTTTCTTCGGCAACATTTAACTAATGATATAGTAATTAGTCATGCGTTGCCGGCAACCTAACCATCTCGTTCTACACATCTTAATCCTTGCAATTTTTGGCTTTGCGGATACTTTAAAAAATCTTGTTTATCGAGGGCGTCTGGTAACCTTGGCAGATTTGAAAGACAGTATCACTTTGCATGTGAAAAACATCTCAATCGACCAATTAGAATCCACAATTGAACAAGCTATCCGCAGAAGGCAGATTTTACGTCTGGAAGAAGGGAACCACATTGAGCAGTTTCCCTTGCATTGATAAAATCCTTGTGATTAAATGTTTGATAAGTTCGAATAAAATGTGTTACAAATGTGTATTTTGAGTCCTTTCAGCCTATTTTTTTGTTGTACAGCACCACTGATCGGTGTTCACGGAACTAATTTTTTTTCAAAATAAGTATTTCATAACTATGAGTAAGTATCTATGTAAGTAAGACAAGTATCTCATAGTTACTTGTCTCCCCATGTCTTGAACAGAATGCTCACCAATTTTGGAGCCTTTGCATTGAGTAGTTGCACTATAAAAGGACGGTAGTCTGAAGCTGCAATGAACCAGATCGAAAGCGTAGTCGGAGACAAGTAACGCGTCTTCGAGAGGATAGCGAAGTAACGGCGGAGTGAAGCCCAAGCTACTGCTGAACCGAGCTGTTTGCCGAGTCCTGTTGTCTATTGTGGAAGCAGCATCTAGTTGAGTGTGGAGTAGCCAATCGTATAGTAGTGAATCGGCAGTTGGATACAGCTAAAGCGAGGTCAGCGAGAAGTTCAGCCGTTTGGAGAGACCGTAAAGCGAAGCTCCGAGGATCCCCTCTCCTGCTGGATTCTGTCTGGCCGCTTTGTGTGCTGTGTAGGGATGACGAATACTTTACGAGCGGTTATTGCGTAACCAATATCAAAAAGTCACAAATATCAATGATCAATACTTTTCAAAGAGGGGTGTGATTCAAATTCTTGATACGATCTTACTTGTGATATTTCGATTACAGGTTTTGGATCACGATAGAAAGTAACAATCGATACGATATCACTGAAATTTGCCGGAGCGGTGACTTCACTGAAAAGTAACAATCGATACGATTTGTCCAATGGAAGCTCTCGAACAAAACAGAAAAGGAGAAATCTGTGAATGGATTGAACAGTAAACGGACCGGTTATTGGAATTATCGTATCATTGAATTGCATATCACTGAAATTTATAGGAGCGGTGACTTCACTGGAAGTCGCCGCTCCACTTCATGAGAGTAACCTTGACTTTCCGATATTCGCATTTGATGATGCACTATTCCATACAAATCCTTTTTAATTGCTTGTGACTTGACTTTGGATATATTCCGTTTACTGCTGGCGCCATCTATTAGTAAAATATAGAACTAAAGTAAACAATTCAAAGAAAGGATATATATATTTAATTCAAATTTTTCAGAAAATGGTTTACTCCAATAAAGAAATTAAATAAATACTTTTGAAAAAAAATCAAATTTAAGAAGTAAGCTGAAATAGATAAATTAATTCAATCACACGCTACTTAAATTAGTAAATTAAGTATTAATTACAATTAATAAATTTTATATTTTAATTAATAATATGATTGAAATAACAGATATTTGAACAAATATTTAAAAATACCGATAGCAAAATTATTTGTTATTCAAGAATTCGTGGATTATGCATCTCTAGTGCTGTGGTCGAGTACTACTTATGGATTACTGCTTGCTGTGGTGTGCTGTCCTGTGTTCTTCTCGGCTGCAAATATTTGTCGTCTTTGTATTAGTGTCTTAGTGTTAAATAAACGTCGTTGTTGTTTTCTACTGAGGCCTGCCGATTGTTTTCACTTAACACACCACTATAAGCGAACCCGGTGACTTTACGGACTTAGTAGTTATAAGTGAAATCGAAGTAAATCCGTAAAAATATTAACTTAATTCTAAAATGTTCTCTTTTTTTCCTACTCCAATTTCACCTTTTCTAATTTAATTAATGCTACACGAGCTCAGTAAAACTGGTTTAATCAGTACTTTCACACGCTCTAAGTAAAGGGATAAAAATCTGTGTAGCCTAGCAAATTTTTTTAAGGATGCCTAAATTCCCTTAACTAAATCGACACGTGTCAAGAAAATCCCTATCAGAATTTCATAGTATAAATTCACTCGGGAAAAATATTTCGCTCTCTTCTGCTCTTGCACTGTTTATGGATAGACGTCAGTTTCATCGTTACCCCTTTCTTGTACATAAATTATGCCTCCCGTGAGGGAATAAATCGGCATTTTTAAAATTTCAAAGTGTTTTCTCTTTTCGGCCACGAAGCTGCTTAAAAATATGTGTTTACATTACAGTAAGTCGACAGGGTTCGTTTTCTGTGATTAAAAACTAAGGGAGATGCAAGCAAGATAATGCCGACGCAATGCTTCCGGCAACGCCGCTAATTTCGTCCCGGCCACGCCGCCGATGGAGTATCTTACGCCATCCATAACTGCAAGTGACCAGTTCTCATTGCATGCCTTCACTGCTTTCATTCCTTTGTGCTCCTTTTCATTTTATAGAAATTCCATTCAGCTTTGCCTCTGTGCTAAATGACCCATACAGATTTCCGAGACTTTATTTTTGTGTTCCATTCTCGCCACAATAATAATAATCACCTTCCTTCAAGTTTAAAATAGTTGCCCTATATTCCAGTGCTCAAAGTTTTGCCTTCCTGTGATTCATCAAGAAGTGCTAAATGTTCAAAACAATTTCCATCATAAGTTCTTGACTCAATCGATGAAAGATTATAAGTGAATTCATCAATATTATTATTCTTTACAGAAATTCAAGATTTATATTGTGTATTTTTATTTTATTTCGAATTGCATATATGCAAATGATTTTTTATACTATTATTTAAAATATTGAATTTTTGTGTCTTCATAGTTTTATACATAATATTAAAGTGTGTTGCATTTGAAATTTCCCATATTGCTTTTAACATCAAGAAAAATTATTTACCCAAATGAATTAGATTTATCTTACCCCAAGGTTATGTTAAAAATAAATAAAAGTAATGACGCATGATATCAGTGAAAATTAGTAAATACCTCAGAGGAAATTTTTCTACAATTCTTATTGTAATTTAAACAATTCTTTGTTATCTATTGTGTCAGAATACTTTCATATTTTAGTGTGCATGCAAAAAAATATAATAATAATAATCTAAGGTTCTAATACTTTTATAATCACACGTGATAATCAGAATAAGGAAGTATATAGCTCAGAGGAAATTTCTTTACACTTCTGACTGTAATTAAGCTATCTTCTGTTATCACTTGTGTCAAAATACTCCCAAATTTCCAAATACAAGTGTGTGTGTTTTTGTTAATTACCCAAATATTTTCGATTATTTATTTTCCAAATATTCATTGTAGAAGTATTTTGAATCTTGTGTTTATTATATTCATTTACAGGTGTTTTGTATGAAATCTTTGAATCTTGCATTTATCTCCATTTCCAGGTGTTTGAATGTTTTGTGTTGAATGTGAAATGCTTGAATCTTACGTTTAATAGTTTCAGTTCCAAGTATTTTATATGAAATTTTTCAATCTTACAATTACTATTTTCATTTCCAAGTTTTTTATTTCAAATTTTTGAATCTTGTGTTTCCTATTTACAGTCCAAATACTTTATTTAAAATCATAATTATACTGATATTTCATTTAGATGAAATCATAATTTAGTAATTTTGTCGAGTCAAATTTTCCAAAATTTAAGATTAACCCAGGTAGCACAGTATATTGCGCAATACAGTAAGATATTGTATTAATAAATATTTAACAATATTATTCAACATTGCGAATATTGTTTAATATCGTATAATATTGTACAATATACGTGTGCTGCTGGGGAATATAATCAAGTCCAGAGACTGTCCTCACCAAATTAAGTTTATCAGCTGTGTTTCTACAGAAAAATGTCTGGAATTCTCTGTGCATTATAACTTTTAATTTATTAATATTTTGGTATTATTGTTGATTATTAAGGTTTACATAATATTCTTACAGATTTATTTTCTTATATTTCTGAAACTTTGATGAATATGATTTCTGTATTAATGAAAAGGTAATGGAAATTTAGGTATCACTTTTAATATGACTTTAAATTTTAACTTCATACTCAGATACCATTGTGGGGTAAGGTTGTGTGTCAAAGGGTCCTAACGCACTTTCAGGCCTTGCGGGGAGGGAAAAATTGTAATGATATTTAAAAATCTAACTTAAATCTTAATTAATTTCCAAAGCTTTACTTTAATTTGACCCATATTAACTTAATACGAAAATGTTCTCTTATTTCCTGATCCAATTCCACCTTCTTTTTTTTAAAAAAATTATTTAATTAATGCTACACGAGCTTAGTAAAACTACTTTAATCAGCATCTTCACAGTCTTCAAGTGAAGTGATAAAAATCTGTCAAGCCTAGAAAATTCTTTTAAAAGATGCCGAAATTACCTTACCTAAATCGACACGTGTCAAGAAAATCCCTATAAGAATACCATAGTATAAAATGATTCGGAAAAATTATTTCGCTGTCTTCTGCTCTTACATTGCATGGGAACGGACGTCAGTTTCATCGTCGCTTCTTTCTTGTTCATAAATTATGCCTCCCGGGATGGAATAAATCGGAAGTTTTAAAATTTCAACGTCTTATATATGTATATATATTACACGTTCATCTTTTAAGTAAAACCTTTATTTAACATACTTAAATAAAAATTTTCAAAATTATCATAGAAAAAAATATATTTTAATTTCACTTTTATGTAAAATATAAACGTTACGAATTTGTAACATCGCTTGCTTCCCAGCACAGCTAGTTCCATGATAAAGAAAACAGTTTAACAGATAGCTCTGATGGATGCTGTACAGAAAATGGACCCCCGACTTAAGAGACAAACAAACTTAGTTACATGATGAAAAAGTCGGAAGATTTCAGAATCTGCAAGAAGTTTGACAATTTCCCATTAGGACGCGAATTATACTGAACTTTCTCGAACTTCTTTGCCCCATCACGGACATTATAAAAATCTAGGAGACAGAGCTGCAGTCAGTCGAGTGTTAGTTATAGTAATCAGCAATGAGTTCAGCTCAAGCAAGTAATCAGTGGCAAATAGCAGAAGTTTGTGAGTCGTACGAAGTCTCTATTCTGCAGAGTTTCCTTTGAGCGCTTTGTGCTGTTTCGGTCATTTATTACCGATTTGCCACTTAAATCTTGTTTATCGCAAATGTATACATTCTTGTGTACACTTCGGCAGTGTTTTGTTGCCTGTATGTTCAAACGTCCTTATTTATTATTGAGCCTGCTGGAGTGTTTCACCATACACTCAATGTACAGGATTCTTGATTTTTGTATTAAATTTCCATAATAATACTATTACCGAAAAACTAAGTTAGATATTACTTTAATATAATAACGTATAGAATAATTAATTACCTATATTTACAGAAAATCATAGTTGTAACTTGTTTTAAGGTTTGATTTTTTCAGGAGAATAGGGGGAAGATATCTCATCTTGAAGATGGGGACTTTTTAGTTCTCAATTCCCAAAAGTCAAATCACACAATTGACCACAATGAAGGAAAAAAATATCTTCATAAATTTCTTTTTCTTTTTTTTTTTTTTTTTTTTTTTTTGGCGGGGGGTCATATGCGATGGATAGACTTATGAATAGAAATAGTTAACATGCTTCTTAGAAATAGTTAAAATGCTTCAAAATTTATTTAATACACATCTTTCAGATTCTAATGTAATACTGAAAAATTAAGTAAAAAAAAATCAATAATTATATCAAAATTTTTGCTAACTATATTTCAATTTTTACAAAAAAAATAAAATCATTTTCCCAAATTTACCCTTTAAAAAACTCATGCTAACCTTGCAATTCTTTTAAATGTTGAAAAGCAAAAGAGATTGTTAATTTTATGATTTTTTATTCACTGTATCATTTAATTAAGTTAAAAAATATATATAAAAGTTTGAAAAAAACCTACATAAATGTCTATATTACATTAATAATCTGAATGATTTGAAGTTTTTAATTCATTAGCATTTCCTAGATTTTTGAAATGGCTTGCAATTACATCAGTGAAATAATTAATAAAACTGTAATTCAATAATTTAATGTGGTACTAAATATCACAGGCGTAGGTATAAAAAAAGGGATGTAGAATTTTCTTGAGCAAATTTATAAATTTACCAAAAAAAACAACATTGTTATTATTTGTAAACATTTATTATTCCAATTCCACTAATGTTCATTTTGAACTTTTTAAACTGATCTATTGAGTCTTGTTAATTCTGGTAAATGGATATTGTATCTCGCAAAATCTTATTACGAGAATCATCCAGAAAGTGAATTTCTCGTGGACCGTAAAAAGAAACGACACATAATAAGCTGGAAAAATTTACTGCAAAACATATGGCATATTTCTGCCGCTTAGAAACATAATAATTATCAGAATTGTAATACTTGTCTTACCAGGGGATACATTTTTGTTATCCACAAGGCCTCTGGCTAGGTCAGGGTATCGCATAGTATCCAGTGTCAAAAAGTCTGCCGCCTCCCTGCCTAAGAATGGAATCGAGTTTATGTATATAGGTTTTCATCTGCAGGAAAATGTTGACAGGAGAGGAATTTCTTCAAGTGCAAGAGCAGGGAGAAATCGTTGGGAGTAAGATTGAAACTATAGAACAGGGATGGGCAAACTTTTTTCGATCGCGGGCCAAAAATCGAAAAAAAAAAGTTTGGGGGGCTAAGATAAATTTTTCTAAAATATTAAAAATAATATAAACGTATTACAGTTTAAATATATGTTAATGAGATGAATGAAATTGCGATATCATTTTTAAAAGTTCCTTATATTGAGGTTCGAAGTGAGATGTACTGATTCTAAGGAACGAGGCTAAATGCTCATCTGTCAGTCTACTTCTGAAATAATTCTTTCTAAGGTTCATAGTTGAAAACACTTTCACATATATAAGATGAAGCAAACATAGCACTGATTTCTGGGGTTGAGATATTAAATTTGGGAAACTTACTTTCGATAATGATTTGTAAAACTCTAACTTTTGTATATTTAGAAACAACTGCTTGAAATGATTGTTAGATTGCAACTCAATTCATTCAAGCTGCAAATCGACCTCACTGCTTCATAATTTACGTTGAAAGGCATGGCAAAAAGATCCAATTTTCTTTGAATAGCACTGAAATCTTGAAATCTGCGTTCGAACTCAAAATGCAAATTTTTCAAGCCATCTTCATAATTCTTAAGCTTCTCTTCATTTACTAAGGGTATTGAATTTAACCTCGGGAGATGAGACAAATCGTTCTTAGCTAGTTGCCCAGCAAACAGATAAGTTTTAGTTTAAAAGCTTTGAGATGGGCCCAGATATCGTCGATAAATTGATTTTTCTCTTGAATCTTGACATTTAAGTTGCTCATATGACAAAGATCTATGAAAAATGCAAAGTTCGAAAGCCATTCTGTATCTTCTAACATTTCGCACTCGGCAGAAGACTGTTTCTCATGGAAGAACGACCAAACTCGCTCGAAAACACATTCTGCACTAAGCCGTCTTACTTTCATGTAATACAGTACATCAGAATATTAAGATTGCACGTACTGAAGAAAATCTTGAAATTTCCTGTGAGTAAGCCCTCGAGATTGAATAATATTTACAAGCTTCATGACTGCATCAAGCACGGGTTTCATATTCAATGCAGATTTATATAGAGAATCTTGATGTATAATACAATGTAGAAAAACAACATTGTTCCCGGGAAAGTTTGATTTTTTTCCTGTCATATTTGGTACTCCATCGGTCGTAATATTACACATATTTGTTATAGACACTTTCAAAGTTAAAAACCCTTCCTGAAATTCACGAAAAATATGACATCCCTTTGTAGTTCCCTTTTAAGAAGTCATGCACGCCAGTTCCTCGGTAATTTCAAAGTTCTCATCAACACCTCTTATAAATAATACTGATTAAGCAGTATCATTTATATTTGTGCTTTCATCCATAGCTATGGAGCAAAATTTAAACTGGCCAATCTTTGACTCTAAATGTGATGTCAAATTTTTATCGATGACTTCGATTACAGAAATCACCGTTTTTCGAGATAAGCTTCCAGTCTCAGAATTATTTTTCTTGTCTGGACATAGAACTTCACAAACTTGGAGCATGCATTATTTAATAAACTCCCCATCACTTAGAGCTTTATTATTTTTAGCAATATTGTTTGCTACAATGTAACTTGCATGTGTAGCTGCTTCTTGGATATTGCAGCCTCCCTTATTGAAAAAATTTTGTCAGCCTGATAATATTTTACAAAGACTTTCTGCATTTTGTTTCCTTTCATATTCGGACATTGCTTCGTAATTTAAATTCTTATGCTTAGATGTAAACTGATGGGAAATGTTATATTCTTTGAAGACTGCTACAGCTTCATTGCAGATGAGACACACTGGTTTATCTTTTACAACTGTAAAAAATATTTCGAGGTCCATTCATCATTAAAAACACAGCACTCTGAATAAACTTTACATTTTAGTAGCCATTTTGGGGTTGAAATATTTTACGAATAACCCAAACAAGCACTAGCTACGCTAAACTTTTAATAATTTCACCACTATTCATAATGATGCTGTATGTCCGCAATCTTTCCATACACAATCAATAATATTAGCTAGAGCTTAAAATGAACATATTTGAGGTCTAATTCCCGAGAAAGAGATGTCTGATTCCCGAGAAAGAGATGGCACCAATCTACAGCTATAACTAACAAAGAACTTCCTCTTTTAACACTTTACCGATTGAAAGATGTCTGTGCTTGTTTTTTCCGTCGATTTATGTTTTGTAGAACAAAAGTAGAGAAAGTAAAATGATCATCAGTCCTTTGAAAAAAAGGAATTAAAAAAATCTAATACTTAATCAAAGTAGAAAAGGAGATCAATATATAATACACTGGTGTGCAAAACTTAAGCAACAATGCAAATTTTAAGCAGATAGCCATGAAATTGCAGAAAAGGAGTTCTTGCGATCAGTACAATGGACACGTAATTCAAGAGAAAGGTCATACGTATGCAAATATCAGGAACAAAACGTCACAGGCGACGTGAGCGTACGCAAAACACGTGCAGAAGGCGCGCGCAGCTCAACACTACAATAAAAGGAAGGACGGAGTCGCAATTAAAGATATTCGCTGCAAGTGCACATGAGTTAATTCGTGAAATATGGCTAGCAGAAATCACCTGGACGATTTCACACGTGGAAGAATGATCGGAAAGCTGAAGGAGGGGCGTAGTGTGACCAGTGTAGCTGAAGAGTTCGGAATCAACAAAAGTGTCGTTTCGCGCGCTTGGAAAGCCTTCCAAACCACAGGTACAGCTGTGAGAAAGGTTGGTGGTGGCCGCCCCAGGAAAACAACTGCAGTGGATGACCTACATATCGTCCTGCAAGCGAAAAGAACCCGAAACTAGTCAGCAAGCGCCATTGCTCAGCAACTGTGTGCAGCAACGGGGCGAGAAGTGTCGCGTTTTACTGTGTCCAGACGCCTTCACAAAGGTGGCCTATTCGCCCGCCGTCCTGAACGCTGCATCCCTTTGACAGTTTCCCACCGGCGGCACCGTTTAGAGTGATGCAGGAAGCACAAAAACTGGACATCTCATCAATGGAGCCGTGTCCTCTTTACAGATGAGAGTCGTTTTAGTGCCACAAGCGATTCCCAAACGCCAGTTGATTTGGAGAGAGGTCGGGACACGGTTTCATCCCAGTAACATCACGGAAAGAGACCGTTTCGGTGGTCCTGGAGTTGTCGTCTGGGGAGGCATTATGATGAACGGGCGGACTGAGCTCCACGTTTTCGACAGTGGTTCTGTAACTGGAGATCGCTATCGTCAGGAGATGATTCTTCCTCATGTGCGTCTGTTCCGAGGTGCCATTGGACCAGACTTCGTTTTTATGGATAACAATGCACGGCCACACAGGACTCATGCTGTTGAGGAGCTCCTGGAAAGTGAAGATATTACTCGAATGGATTGGCAGGCGTGCTCCCCTGATTTAAATCCGATAGAATATGTGTGGGATGCTTTGGGGAGACGCCTTGCGGCACGATTACATCCTCCTGGGAACACCCGACAACTTAAACAGATGCTGATTGAGGAATAGGCACTCTTACCTCAAGAACTGTTGGACAATCTGGTGCTGAGTATGGGGAGACGGTGCGAAGCAACCATTGCAGTAAGTGGAGGGCATATCCCATAGTAAGGAACATCTGCTTGCTGTTCTTCCTCTTGGACAGACAATCATGTGTAACGATACTATGAGTACAATAAAGCCTTTTTTTGTTTGATTCCATACTGTATGCCTTGTATTTATTTCTGAGCAACTATGCTTTCGTCATTCTTTCAGAACAAAATGCTGTATCTCATTTCTGAATTTCATGTCTCTCAGATGATTTATCGTGAAGTTATGGCAAAAAACATACCTGTTGCTTAAGTTTTGCACACCAGTGTATATAAATATATATTTCTTTTAATTTGCCTCAGACTGTCAAAATTAAAATTATATCCGCGGGCCGTAGTTTGCCTATCCCTACTATAGAATGAATGGTCGAACAGTTCCTTATGGAAATTCTGCAGCACATTTTTTTGCGTGTGCGTGTGTGGAATTTGTTGTTTGTAAGCGAGTGTTACCGTTGATAGCACAAAGAATTTCACGTTTCTTACTCTGCTTTTTCAATGGACTTCAATTTGCGAGATCTTCACTTCACAATTGGCTGGAGAAGAAATAAGAGCCGACAACTCCGCACACTACAACAACGTTAATGTAAACGATCACGAAGATACAACTGTCGCTGAACTGAAGATAGACGCGCCTACAATCTACACGGTTTGTGCTTCACATTTTATGCCTTTTGAAGTATCATCTTTTTGGAGAGGTGGAAACTTATTTTCTGAATGACCTCATAGACAATTCACTTTACAACAGCCCACAATAACATCTCATTAATAAAGGTTATTATATGCAATTACCATATTTATTTTATAATGAGTTCATTAAACTTCCAACAGTATGTATTTGGTTTTTAGATAAATTATAAGAAAAATATTTATGTTCTGTATTTGCATGCTAGATCTTCTAGTACAGTAATTTAGGTATCATCATAAAAGTTTATGGCCTAAGTGAAGATTAGTGTGCACCAGCTGTTTGTCACCAATATTACAACCCATTAGATGCCTCTTATAGCAACCTACTGCTGTTTTGTTTACTACTTTTTGCAATGGTTGAGTTGTATATAAACTACAATTACATTATGAAAAATGTTAAATTACAAATATAAAAAAATATCGATTAAAGATTTTAATTTTGTTCTTTATTATAATTAAAATTTATTAAATAAAGAAAATTAAGCTTATAATTAAAAGTTATTTTCTTCTTTCTTTTTTTAATGTGAATACGAACAGAAAATATTTATTCTTTTGCAATTTTTTATTGCCAGTATGCGCTTTAAAAAATCGTCTGTATTCTCACTTTAAAAGACAGCTGCAATGGAATTCTTCGCAGTTCTCATAATTCTTTTGGTGTTATAACGGTTGGTTCATTTCATAAGTTGTTATGTCGGGAGTATTTCGAACCTGTAAAATGGATGAAGGGTGAGTTAAATATACATATATACAAACGGCATCTGTAGAAGGCACCGGGCAGAAATCCCTCTGAAATCCGTTCGTACAACATCCTTCATTCTTTCTTTTCAATTGATTATGTTTAGTTCATGTTATCCACACAGTCGTTATGTTCAATGTGATAGCGAAGCTACTAGGTTCCCGCTCCCGTTGCTAGCGAAGCCGTAGAATGTTTTTTTTAAGTTAAAAAATTCTGCTCGGTGCCTTCTACAGATGCCGAAGGCATCTGTAGAAGGCACCGGGCAGTATGAAAAAAACAAAATACTTATCAGTAAAAAGTCATAATTAGATAGCGCGAAATGGTAACCGTAACTGTTCTGCGGAAGTATTTGTTTATTTTGTCCGCCATCTTTATTGGCGACTTGGCATTGTTGGCGCAGCTGGGAGCACACTAAAATTCACTTTTACGAAGTTTATGATATACTTATACATTTATAGATCTAAGCTATATTTAACCTAGAAAATTATAGTTATTAAAAAATAAATAGTTGCTGTAAAATGATTAATTATTAGATTCTGAAATTACTCTTCACATCTTTTATAGCGAACTTTGGTTAAAAAGTTTTATCTTCAAAACTGTGAATGATAGAGATAAGTTTATTAAAAAAATTATCTAGTGTCATTAGTTTAGTAAAAAAAACAATGCATCACTAATGTATTTAGAAATACTACAATTGATGCCAGGGGTAGGCACCTAAAAGAAATACTGTAAAAAATGACAAGACATAATTCGAAAATATTATATATGTAAAACATATTTTAGCAGATTTGTAACTGAGAAGAGAAGAAACTTTTGAATTTTTAACTTTGATTTATTCCACCATGGGAAGCCTATTATGTACAAGGAGAAGAGATGGTCAAAAGACGTGTCTGTTCATATCGTGATACAAGAGTAAAAAGAGACAGAAAATCTTCCCTTTGATCATTTTACTATAAGATTTTGATAGAGATTTCTTGTGTCGATTGGTAAGAGAATGTGTCGATAGGACCATGTGTCCATTTAGGTATCTTGAAATGAATGTTGCAAACATTAAGAATTTTTATCTCTTCACTCAAACATAAGAACTTGCAAATGTAAATACTTTTATAGACTATGTGTAGCATTAATTAAATTTAAAAAAAGGTGGAATTTTAGCAGAAAATAAAAGACCACTTTAGAATGAAATTAATGTAAGTAAAATTAAGATTAAAATTAGGAAATTAATTAAGATTTAAATTAAATTAAGAGATATCATTACATATATATATTCTACAATTAATATAAATGTTTTATTAAAATATATTTTAAAATAAATGCTAATTAATTCATAAAATATGTTCTTTTCATTCATTTTTTGATGTTGTTATGACATTGATTGGAAATACACCATAAGTCTTCTAATTAAAATTACACTTTTATGCAAATGGTCATTTTATGTCAAATTGATTTTTTTAGGTGAAATCTCATATCCAAGATTTATTGCTATTGGTGCTATAATCAATCCAAGATGATGTCATAACGCAATTTTTACTTAATTTTTGTATAGACAGGCAATAATCCCACAAATCCAGCATTATTTGTCCAAGGGTATAGCAGCATATTAAGATCTTAAAGTTTTGTTTCACATATAAGCTTCAAACTTATTGTAAATTTTGAAGAAAAATCTAATATATTTTAGTTACTAATACCATTAGTTACCATACCACTTGGTTACAAAGTTACAACATAAATTAGTTTTTTAAAAAGTTATGTAACAGGGGACAAAGAAAAGATATTTCATGTGAGTCTCATGGTACTAAGGAAAACATTATTTTGATTTTCCTTTATTTCATGATCACAGTGAAAAATAGAAATAACTGAGAGAATAATTTTCATATCAAACATTGAGAAGTAACAATCAGCTTTTTAATATAATTGGTTTTAATACTTCTTGATAAATACTTTCTAAATTCTTGCATTTTAAATATTCTTCTAGATTCTTCAAAGTTGATAATTCTTCAACCAAAAATGATGAGAAGCTAAAATGTAAAAAATACACTGGTTTTTTTTTATTCTTGTGTGAACTATGAAATTGCTCATTTTTATGTATCATATGTTTAGAACAATTTTCATTTACATGTGTCAGTTACAATGTTTCAAAAATTATATACTTTAAAAGTTAATTTACATATAATCATGAATGATAGTTTAAAAAATTTATATTTTTGCACACTGAATAAAAGTTGCTTTCTATGTTTGAAATATAATGTTTTATTTAGAGCATAAAGAAAGTGATAAATTGTTTACAAATACTTTTTCCTGTATTTTCTATTTTAGCCATGGGTATTTTAATATACTTATAGATTGGTTCTTGTTAAATATTTCAACAAATGAAACAGATAACTCAAAAAGTGAAAAAGATAATTCTTTTTTTTATGTTATTAATAATATCTTAGAATTTTGAGCATACATGCAAATGTCTTTTTATATAAATCATTATCTTATTTATTGTAATGCAAGTCTAACTGCATTATAATTTAGAACAATCAGTTTTATATTAATATTAAAAGATTCAGCACTACATTCATAAAACAATATTTTGAACTTGAAATGCAGATAAATTATTTTTTGTTTTGTAAAAAATTATTTCCATTATCTTGAATTGTTATATGTGTATGTGTTATAGCCCATATGTTTAATCAATTATTAATATAAACTGGCAAATATTCATACTAATAAGATTTTTTTTCTAACCATAACATATATAAATCTATTTTTAAAAAAAACAATTTTCCAAATGCTAATAGTTTCTAAAATAGCTGTTCCCAAATGTTTTCAATTCTCAACAACCATGCAGAATCCAATATTTTCAAGGCAAAATTTCAGGAAGTACTCTTAAGAAAATAGTTATTTTTTTTAAATATATATATATATATATATATATATATATATATATATATATATATAGGTTAGTTAAAAATTAATGAAACACATTTCACAAATTTATTGGAAAATTTTTAATAAGACATTGATAGAACAGATGAACTTGTTTATCACTATATATTTTCTGAAAATGTAGAATTAAACTAGAAAATTTCAAGAATATCATTTTCCATAAAGACTTTTACATGATTCTTTGATTTTAAAACAACAACTAAAGGAAATCCAACTTTGTTCAAATAAAAAATAGAAAATGTAATTAAAATTTTCTGGTGGATAGGAATGAAAATTTATCTTTCTCTATCCATCAAGACTCACTTAATAGGAGAAGATAATTTAATTTTTCTCATATAACAAGGAAAAAATTCAAACAAGTTGTAAATATGACATTAAGATCCCAATCTCTGGCAATAAAATTTTTGTGTGATGAAGAGCATTGAAACTAAGCAAGCAATTACTAGAATTACAGATTTTGAAGGAACATAAAATAATGCAAATTCTTGCAAACCATTGCTTATTTGTCTCTTTCAGACCAGCAATACATTGCAAAACATGAAATTAAATTATAAATGTAAATAAAATTTTGAAAATAATGTATCTTGCATAATCCCTCTGAGTGAATCAAAATTCCACAGGTGTAACTAACAGCTTCATTGTGGAAGCCACTGCCATTATCATAACTGATGAAAAGTAATACTAAAATTATAAAAAAGTTACTTAAATATAATACTGTCACATTTTCACATTTTTCTAGAAATAGAAGAATAATACTGTAAAATAGGACAAAACCTAAATGCAGGGAACCGTTACGAAGCTATGGAGAGACCAACAATGATGATTGTGAATGATGGAGAATATTTAAGTCTGGAACATAAAAAATACTGCAATACCATTAAATTAAAAATTCCTATTGAATAGTTCACTCTTATTATTCTATTATCGTATGTTTTGTTCTTTTTAATAAAGTTATAGAAGTATTTTGCTAAAAAGGACGAAAATAAATAAATTTTTATAAATTTTTCACAGCATCAATATATAATTATAAATAACAACTTTAAATATGGAAAATAATAGTTGTAAAATACAATGAGTTCATAAATCTTATTTAATTTACTTTTATTTCCATTTTCTAATCATTTTAATCAAGGATTTTCCATACACCTCTTATATTCATTAAATTATTTTTAAGATCCAACTGTAATCATTTTAGAAAAAAAAGCAACAAAAAAAATCTTAACAATTAATCTACACAGAAAATACTAAATGAGTAATATACTGAATTAATGCATTCTCAAAAGCAGAATTATAACTATTTTTTAATAGGAGTGCTAGAGTAGAAATTGAAAACAAAAAAGATACATCTCAATTAAGTTTGTCTTATGCCAACATTAAAAAAAAAAAAAAAAAAAAAAACACCTTTAATACAATAAGATCTGTTGTAGCTGGCTCCTCATTAATCATGAAATTAAACAGAAAGATTAGCTAAAAAATCAAGCTTAAATATTAGTTACATTTTGCTAGAGATTTTATCACATGCAAGAATAATGCTTTTAAGTTTTTAAACTTTTATATAATAAAAATAAAAATTACCTTTTTGGGCTATCTCCTTGAAATAGTATTTTAGACATTTTTTCTTTACATGGCTTTCCAGAGGAATCTACATCAATACAAGTTGTTCTATGATGAATGATATATTCCTATCAAAATATTTGATAAAATGAATTAAATTTTATTTAAATAAACAAACATTCATAAGATATTGCTATAGCCAATGTATTATTTAAAAAAGTTTTAAATAATTGTGGAATTTCTTGTTAAATAAGAAATTATCTTTAACAAATTTATCTCACAATTCAATTAAATAACTATTTATTTTCTGTATTTCTAAATAAGATTTAAAAAATTGTGAAATCTTTTGTTAAATAATAAAGTATGTTTAACAAATTTATCTCACAATTCAATTAAATAACTATTTATTTTCTATCTTCTAAATAAAATTAAAAAAACAACCATGTAACTACTTTTTCAGTTTTTCAACGATATTATCAAAGGCCAAAATAACCATGTTTTACATTCCCCCTCCCCATCCCGATTGCATCATAGTAAGTTATTTAAAAATCAATACTACTTAACAAAGAGGTAGTATCTCATTGTCTTATAACAGAAATGAAATTCAAAAGTATGATAGAATAAATACCAATTTCTCAAATTACTTTTAATGCTATTTTTACCTAAGAAGATTGTTAATAATTCATATAAAATTATAATGAAGAAGAAGTATGAAATTAAAAAGTATGATAGAATAAATAACAATTTCTCAAATTACTTTTAATGTTGTTTTTACCTAAGAAGATTATTGATAATTCTTATAAAATTATATCTATAATGAAGAAGAAGTATTATTTGCTATGATAAAAAACATGTTAAAAAATGGTGAGAATTTTATGACATCAACAGAAAAGACAAGAACATGCCTATCCTCAATTTTTTTAATCCTTACGTTGAGCAAGATCAACATGGGGATTAAAGAAGTTACAAGATAATACGAAGGGATGATAAGAAGTTACAAGTATTTATTATAAATTTGAAATCTTTTTGCATGCATCAAAGTAAAAATAGATCTAAATCTTGAAATAATGTAGGTGATTCTTAAGTAAATATTTTTTCAACTTAATTAACACATTTAAAAAAAGATTTAAAATATTTTGCCAAAAGAATATTTAAGAAATAAATTATTCCTTATATATTCCCTTTTTATTTTGTTCATAATGAAAGAAAAATATTCCAGAAATAAATTATTATATGCATATGTTAATTATAAACTTAAGTTAAAGTAATCATTTTTGATACATTGCTTACTTTCACATTCTTTTTTGAACCTTGAATAATTAAGAAAATCCATTTCTGACAAAATATTAGTATACCAACAATATTTAATTCTGATGCCCAAGTATGCAATGCTTTTAAATATCTCTTTCGCTGCCTGATGTGATCAATCAATATAACAGCTGTATAATTATCTGCAACATAAAATATTAAAGTTTTAAAAGTTATGGAATAATAAAATTTAGAATTATTTACATAATAATAAAGAAATGGCAGAAAGCTTATGCAGTCCAAGGCAACATGGAGTTACCCCTTGCAGCCCTTTCTTTAAAATGAAGTAATTAGCTTCAGTTTGATGATAATTCATGAACTATTATTAGTTAAACTATCCAAATATCTTAAATGTTATTTTTATAACATAAGTAATAACAAAGTAGATTGGGTTAAATAAATAAAATTAGACACAGTTAATTATTCTTTAAAGTTAGGACTTCCCAAACTATAGTTTGTAAACACAACTTAGATCATATGAATGAATTTTGGAATGATAAATATACTGAGCATATATTAGCATATTGCATATGTCAAAATATCATTAAGTAAAAATAATTCATGAAATCTTCCATATTTGAAACATTTCAGCTAAATCTTATAAATATACTACTAATGCAAAATTATATGTTGTCATGAGAAACTTCAAGTTAAACTCAGCAAATTTAATAGAAATATGAAACATGTTACAGCAATGTCATGGTGATAAGGCAATAAGTTGTACTGCATTTATTAACAGCCTATTCATTCATCAAGAATTCATTTTTCTCAATCAAAATAAGTCTGTGATACTAGAAAAATTGGATTCTCCATGATGAAAAGGCATTATGTGAGTAAGCACTTACATTTCATAAACTCCTCAACATTTATATAAAATTGCCATTTCTGAACTAACAGTTCTTATAAATTTAATTTCTGTGTACAGTTTTTTTTTCTCTTAAAATTAAAAATGCCACCAAAAAGTCTCTGTCCTAATATTTACTGAAATTATTCTAATATTAAGGATTCACTTATAATTTCAAAATCATATAGAAGTGTAGTAAAGATACTGCCATCTATAGTCTATATTCAAAACATTGTTCATGCTTAAGCTTTTCCTAAAGTAAATTTTAAAACTTTTATATCCTTACTTGTACTTGAGATAATAATAAAAAATAATTCATATAAAAATATGATTAAAAATTATTTTTGTATATAAAAGAAATATATATATATATATATATATATATATATATATA
>JAPMOR010117216.1:158696-185374 GCA_026543865.1 Argiope aurantia
ATGTATCCCAAATATACCATCTTTTCACTTATGTTCAATATATCTATCAATATCCAACATCAGATTTCTGTGCAACCCTTAAGACTCTGGGAATACACACATCATAGGCTGAGAAATGATGCTCTAATACAAAGTTTATAATATTGTCAACTGGTAAATCAATTAGTCATGGACTGCAATATCGAAGGAATGAAATACACAATTGCCTAAGGATCTCAAATACTTGAGATTGTATGTGTGTGTGAATTTTCAAAATAATCTGATTTTGCACTTTCATTTGATTCACAACGGGCATTTATTCAAACATATTCAAATTAAAATCATGCATTCATTAAATCTAGTAACATTATTTTTAATATATTTTCATTTTATAGAAAAAGATAGAGAATACTTTGTAATTTTATTAATATTTTGTTCAAAATTACTATGAAATTTAAATCTTGAATTCACCTAGTTTGAAGGTGCACTGTAATTATAGTTTTCTAATTTCAATTTACTATAAAATCTGTTATTTAAAAGCAACTTATACTATTAGTAAAATAAAACCTATAAAAAATATGGTTTACATAAAAGAAAATAGGTTTCTGAAACTTACATTGCTTAAAGACCTCTATATATCTTCATCTGGCTGTAAATCAGCCAATTACAAAACAAACTGAAACACATTTATCTGTTAGTGAATTAGAAAATATGAAAAATATCTCTAGAATAATATTTTGAAAATTAAATGATACTCGATTTTAATTTTGATAAATTGTACATAGTTCCCAGAAGCAAAAGTTAAAACAAATTTCATATACCCGGATAACAATATAAAAAAAAAACTTGCAATTTTAGTAATGTAGATTTTAAATTGCACATTTTGGGTGAATTTTAAAATTTGTTACCATAAAAAGCATGGCATTTCATATTAGGGGTCGAGAAAAATGGAGATAAAGTGGCCAAATGGCAAGCACAAATCTCAAAGTACTACTGAACTGAACTGAACCTTAAAATAGTTTAATATGATTTCTTTTTTTTTTTTTAAAAATCACTACTTAAGAAAATAGAAATATTAATTTTTTAACTAAAAACAAGGTTGAACAATACCTTCACATTCCAAAGCTTTATCTTCAGACAGTTCACATTTGATAAAATGATTTTCAAATATTTCTCGACATTTGATAACTAAATCCATTATCATAGGAGATCCAATTAACTCTTCAGCCTGATCTCTTATTTCTTTTTCAATTGAAATCCTTTCAGCTTTCAAAAACTTTGTTGATGCTAAAGAAATTTGAGGTATTACTTGTGGATACTGCTCAGAAATTTCAAAAGTCAAGCAAATATCTTCTGGTAGATTAAACTTTAAAATATGACAGTGACCTAAATCAGTAAAACATAATTAGTAGAGAAATAAACTATCATTTAAAAAAATTTTTCAAACTTTTAAATGAAGAATTTAAAAAAATGTATTGGAATAAATCAATTTGCTTAAAACTAAAGATTCTTCCTCTGATTTTAAAGTTGTTCTTTTAGTTTCAGAAAAATGTTCAATTCTATTACTAATAAGGGAGATTATGTGTGTTTGTACTCCATAGGTCATACTTTTCAACCCAAAACTATTAAATCTTATACAATGGCCAGGCACATGTTATATGATTTTTTAAAAAATTGATTAAAAATACAATTCATAAAAAATTAGAAATTTTTCTTTTTCTATGAAAAATTTGAAAACTACTACATGGCATAAAAAAACTTTTAATATAATTTTTAAAGATTGTTTGCATAATTTACAGAAGCATATTTTATTGGTGCAATAAAATTCAAATCATTTTCATTGTATCATCAATATTGAATGATTACATTGTTAAAAGCTAAAAAAATACATTTATTATTTGCACAATTTACAAAATAAACCAGAAACTGAAGTTAACAATAATGTGAAAGACAACAAATAATTAGAAGGTAGATTACTGGACAGTTATGTTTTTAATGGCACTGTAATACCTGTGGACTTGACTCTGTTAGCAGTGTTCATACAGAATGTGTAAAAGACTAATAAAAAAATGACGAATGCTTATCCCAATTTGATGCATAAAAATAATTTTTTTTTATGAAATAAACCAACTTTAAAAGTATTTCTAGCACAATATTTTCATCATATAATATTTAATAAAATTTAGTGTTGATTAAAATGGTTGAATCAATTATAAGATTACTAATAATTTTTAAAAATTAATTAAAGAATTGTTTACTACAGTTAATATTTTTTTAAAAAATTCATTAAAAAAAACATTATTTACTACATTTGCTGTATGCATTATATTTCAGTCAGATGTTTATGAAAAGTGAAATATTTTACTAAGGAAAATTAAATATTTTGTTCAAAAAGCATGGAAGTTTTGATAGAAATGAAGCAGGAGGGGGGGGGGGGAGGAAAAACGTTTTCTGCAAATTAAATGAAGACACATATTCATCAATGAATTTTAGTAGAATGCTTTTTTATCAACCAATGTTCTTTCCAGCTATATATTGAATAGTTCCTATTTAAATATGAAAGCTTTTCTAACGCACAGGCTTACAGAATAATTCTGCAATAAATTTACATAAACCATCGCACTTCTAATACTACATTCTTTACATTTCGTAATAAGACTGACATTTAAAAAAAATCTGAACGATGAAGTTTATCACAACTTTATAACTATGTCCTAATGCAAAATTTATTTTCCACCTTTCAAATTTTCTTTCAGACTCTACCCAAAATGAAGAATAAAATATATTTTCAAAATCGAAAAACAAAACAAACGCACTTGAAATAAAATGTGTAAATTCACGTCTGTCATAACTAGCTTTTAAACATTCTAATTCATCTAAAAACGAAACTTCCATTTTAAAAGTTCATCTAGAACAGGAATTATCAACTCATCATATCAGTTGATACAAATCTTTACTATTTTGTCAGCGTACTAATCACCCCAATTTGTCGCCATGTGGCAATTCAAAATAGTAAATAAACAAATTTTACGATTGCCATTTGTTTTCTAAAAATGTCAAATACAATACGTATATTGCTTAAACAGCCCGCATCGCAAAGCGGCTAATAGAAATTATTGTCATGTTTAGATTTTGTTTATTTTAAAACTTTGAATTGAAAGGAGGTATGAACTCCTTTGCATGAACTCTTTATCTATAAAATTAATTTATGTCTACTTTCCATTACTTATAGTATAATTGTTCTGTATAATTAAATGAAAAACTTAAAATAAAAGGAGAGGAAAACCGGCACAAATAATAAATGTGAACAGTAAATACTGCGCATGCTCAGAAGCGTGTCGGATGTCTAGAATTCAATTTAAGTCATGCGCATTAATGCAGTACTTCCTTCCTAAATTCATCAATAAGCAGTCGAGTTTACGCACGTGTTAGCTCGCTGAAACATGCGTCTGCCTTTTCTTACGCTTTTCGGAAGGCTTCAGTGAGATACATGCTTAATCATAAGTTTGGTGTTCTGCATTAATAAGCGGAAAATATGCCTAGTCTACGTGAAATACAAACACCTAATTTTGGTGTACCTAAAGATAAACAATACGAGGTAACATAAAATGTTTAATAATAGTATTGTTTGATTTGTATGGTAAAATCAAAGTTGCATTAAATATATTGGTATTATATTAAATAAAATCGGCAGCATAAATTTACGAAACTTCTATATAAATATAATTTATATTTGCAAGACAATAATATAATTAATTCATTGATATATGAATTTTTACATTCAGAAAATACCAAATAACTTTTAAACTGTTTACTAGTAGAATATTATGTACTATTTTTTACGCTGACCTTATTATCTGATTTTATAATTAAATTAAAAGAGCGTTTATTTATGACGTATATGGTACTTTTGCAATGTAAAAAGTGTTTTTTTATGTTTTTTCTTTTAATAGAAAAAGGTTCTTGAACTTTTCCCTATATATCTCCAGCTTTAAATGCATTTTATTCACAGATAATGATGCTGATTAAAATAATGCTCAATGATTCATAAAAAATTGAGAAAACTTTTATTTATAGTAAAAGTGTTAATGAAAAACAGCAGCACTATACTATGTTAATTTTTCAGCCATACAGTAAGCTGTAATTAATAACTTGTTATAATTTACAAGTGGTAAAATAGTAGTTATTTCAGATATCGAATTTGATTTTTAAACATCCTTCTTTATATATTTTATTAAAGTAAAGCAATCAATCTTTTTTAAATTGTTTATTTATATTTTTTCAGGTTTTTATTTTATTAGTATTTATCTATTAACCTTATGTCATTGGTGAATATAGTCAATAGACCTACTTTATAACTTTGTCAATTAATTGTTGATTGCAATAAACATAACACCTTTGGTAACTTTTTATTGGTTTATCACAGCTTATGTTTAAAATACAAATATATTTTTTTTTCTTTTGTCATATGTATTAAACATTTTACACTTATGGAATAATATAACTAGAAATTTTCTTCAAGTTAAAAAAGTTTTCATTTTACTTGCTCAGCTTTAAATTGCAGAAACCAATAGTTTAAAGTAGCTCTTATATAATATAAAGAAAGTAATATATTTTCTTTCTTTGTGTATAATAACATTGCATTTACAAATAGTACATCAATGAATATATATTTTCTTTTCTTTTCAGTTCTGTATACCTGAATTTCTTATATTGCTATGTACATTTTTTCTCATTTTTTAATATTTTGTAACAAATGAGTATATCCATATCGTGAGTGATTTTAATGAAATATTTTTTAAATAAAATTTTTATTTATAGGGAAGTATTGCTAATCAGTATTTCTACAAAAGTGATTCTTATAAATTTCTCTTTTATTATAATATACATATTAGAACATTATATTGTTAATTTACTTCACAGTTATGATAAGTAGAAAAATGTTGGTTTAAAATCATAGAATTTTTTTTTTTTTGCCTTATTTTATATGCAGCTAATAGTAGTACCTCGTGCGTTATTGATTATAAGAAATTTCAATATGTATTGTCTTGATAAAATCTGACCATTATTTACATGCATGTTTTAATTATCAAGATTTGGTGCAGTTTCAAGTTTATAGCAATAATTTTTCATACGATTTAAAGTTTTTCTAATTCTTAAATTTTAGTTTTGCTTATAGCAAGATTGTTAACCATAACCTTTTTACACGCAATAAGTATATTTTTAAATATCTCATGGTATTTTTAAATGCATTTTTATCATTATAGGTTTTATTAAATGCAAGTATTGCCCATGTTGATTCATTTAATTATGTGTTAAGAGAAGGTCTTACTCATATGATACAGGTAAAATTTACATTCTGCTTTTAAAAATATGACCATCTTTAAACTTGTGAATGTGTTTTGTTTTAGAAATTAAAAATTTAAGCTATATATATTTATTTGCTTGTAATAAACGCTTATTCATTATAATTTCTGATAATTTAAAAGTAAAGGAATTTGATATATTTTAATAATATTATATGAATACAATAATTATATTATTGTAATATAATATTATTGACTTTCATAATTGAATGAGGATTCTTAGTTATAAAATCTCTATAGTAGAGCTAAAAATTAGAAGGAATTTCTATGGCCAATTAGACAGTTTTGATATAAAACGTATCTTACAAATTTTAATATTCTACCCTGTGTCTGTACCTTCCTGATCAGTCTAATAAGACATTTTTCCCCCCTAAAAAATATTGTAGAATTATTCTGCACAAATCAGATTATTATATTCTCAAAATATTCTTTTGTGTGTTGAGTTACTTATTTAATATGGTGTCAAATATAGATTAAATGCAATTTTAAAGCGTATTAAAGTAATTTTATTAAGATTAAATTGACAACTTACTTGAAATTCCAAGTATAAAAATCTGTATTTAAAATATGCAGAGGGTAATTTCATCTTAAACTTTCTCATGCTTGTAAGAAACCATGTTATTTTTGATATTTTATTAATTTTACCTTTTGCAGTCTGGCTTTGTTTTATTGTATACTGTTGCGAGAATCTGTTTTTAATTCTGTAAATAATTTATAGATCATTGGAATATTAATAGATTTCATATAATTTTTTATGAATTTTAGTCCCTAAATATAAAAATACAATAATGTGATACATAATTGTGACTTGCAATCAAGAGTTAATAAATTTGTTATGGGACCTAATTTTTATAATTTATAAAATGTAAATAAATTTAGATTAAAAGCTACTCACTACTTTATTCAGCTACTTAGTTTTATTATTCTAGTTCTGTGAGACAACTTAAATTTTATTGTAACTATAATTATCTAATTTCAAAATGAAAGCTAATTCTATGTCAGTCATTCCATATTTCTTGCAAATATGCAGGTTAAGCTTATTTGATTTCACTGCAGCTTGTAAAAAGTTTCTTTATATTACATCACAATTTACATCTGTTTGAGATGTCTTAGAAATGGCCATTCCTATTTGTGTAGTGAAAGCTGATTGAATAATTTGGGATATGAAATAATGAATGTGCATATTATCTTTATATCAAAATAATAGTAATAATCCTTACAATTTTATGCTAGAACAGAAATATATAAAATATCTAATATATTATAGAATAGATATATACAGAAATATCTATTCTATAATATATTATTAGAAATATCTAAAATGCATGGGTCAATCTCTGCTTATTTGAAATCTTGAAAAATTTATTTATTTATAAACTAGCCGCCTTTGGCGACCAGCCGGTTCGCCAGTATTACCGCTCGCTACAATTTTCAATTAAATATTTTAAGTAACTGGTCTCTTAATAGATCTCAAACAAAACATTTTTAATCTTCAAATTTTGATAGTCATACCAAACTTATATTGTTGTTTAGATCGTTTCGTTCAATTTACTATATATATTTTGCTGATTTGTTGTCATATCCGGTAAAACTTCCACTTTAATTTAAAGTAGAAATGATGAAATTGCAATTAATATAAAGATATTTTTTAATAAAACCAAGCATTTTATTTTATGTATCATCTTTATTATTATTTATTTATTATTATTATTATTGAATATGAGTATTGCAAACACAATCGCTCGGTATTTAAGTCTTATGTGAACTACAAAATATTTTTCATAATTTATGTAATATCTCAAACAATAATTCAACAAAAATTTCTCAGATTCAGCATAAAATTCAGTTTTTAGTTTTGCTTTCAAGAGGATTGAAATGAAATCAATAATAATATTTTGTTCCGGCCTATAAATATATTTCAAAAATTTTGAAGTCTTAATTTAATTCAGTAAAGTATATTCTGAGAAATATTCTGGACACACCAAATTTTAAATAAATGAATGAATGTTTCTATTTTCCACGATCAACTAAGACTTATTTAGAAAGTTTTGACTGTTAAAAATTTAGAAAAACTCAACATTTTCATAATCTTGCCAATTAATATTGAGAAACCTGTGCGATGATTGGCATATTTTCTTTGAAACGATCGATGGAAAATCTAAAATTATCCTTTTTTTATTGAATAGTGATATTCAAATTTTCGTAAATCAGTCAGTTTAAGTGATTGATTTAGTTGCTTGGAAATTAACTCTTTTTATTTAAAATATTAGTGTTTCAAGAACATTTTGTTAATCGTGATTTCCACAGCAGAAGTTTTATGTAAAATCAAAAATTCGTTATTTATTGGAGCATTTATTGAATCAAGTTACATAAAATATAATCATTTTCCATTTAGACCATTTTATCAGATCTGTGTCTTACTAAAGGTTTACAAATTAGCTGTGTGGCCCTGATTTGAATGGATATCCTGTTCATATTAAACAAAACTTGCCTTAAAACAAAACTGATTTATTGGATTAATAATATAGAGAGTGTTAAAGATCATAAAGTAATTTTTCTTGAATTTATTTTTTAGAAAAAATAATATTTCATGTTTGTTTCATTTCCTACAGACACGTGCCGAAAATTATATTTTTGCAGATTTCATTTCCAAAAAGATTTAATTTATTTTTAATTGGAACTTTAATCAATGTGATGGCAACAGTTTGAAAAAAGCTAATTTTTTTCCCATGAATGCTAAACGTGCTCGTGCAGCTTAAATTTTATTTGTATTTTGTACGAAAAAAATTGTTGAAAAATAGAGTTAAAATATTTATTTAAAAATTCATTAAAAATAGAAATTTAATTTTAAGGTTAAAACATTGATATTATTTAAAAGATAAATTTTTAATCTTTAAACTTCATGTAAAAATCTTTTTTGGGCGGTAATGTTTTTGGAAGTTATAGCAGAAACAGGCCAAAATTTTGCTTAATTTTTAAATAAATAAAATTCTAATTAAAAATTTGAAAAAATAACCCCCAGGTGCACATTCCCGGCCTCAAAGGTATACACGTGCCAAATTTGGTAGCTGTAGGTTGAATGGTCTGGTTTGTAGAGTGTCAACACACACACACACATTGAGCTTTATTATAAGTATAGACTAAATTATAGCAATTTTGCATTGTTTTGAAAGTTTTAATGAATAAAAATTCTGTTCCTAAGAAATAAAATAATTTAAAAAGATAAATTTATGATGGCAAGCATATAAAAGTAGACAATTTTTCAACAAAATATTAAAAAAATGATTTTTTTTAAATTTAGATTTTTTTCTATATCTACATTTAACTATACTAATTAAGTAGTTAATATAAAAGACTTATTTTCTTTTTTATTTCATGCTGCAAGTTTTGTTTACATTCTTTTTATTTACACTAATATTTGCTTTTCCCAGAGTATTCCACCAATGGAAATGAGTCTTCCAAATGGTGATCGTGTTCAAGTTCAACTAAGAGTGAGTCATTATTTATGATATGAATAATATTCTCTTTTTTTTTTCATTGTCTATCAAATTTTAATATAAACATTGCAAAATCAGAAAAAAAAATATTAATAATAAATAGCAATAATTATTTGTTTATTATAAGAACTCAAAATGAAATTTAATTCTTCTGTCATGTTTAAGAAATTAGATGTTTTTCATTATTATGCATTCAAATTAGACACTTTGTTAAATTACGCAATGAAAGATTTATGCTAAATATTATTACGAGTCTGTTTTTTTTTTAATTTTTTTTTTTAAAGATATTGTGGTGAATAGCATATAAGCCAGTTAACAACTACGCTGTACGAGCAATTGTTTTTACAAAATGGTTATGTTACTGGACTGCGAACCACAAGGTTCCTGGTTCTATCCTTCACACATTCCAATCCTCAGACGATGAACCTTCAACCTTTGTGCAGCTGTTGTGGCATCATCTACCCGCAACCAAAATGTCACACTCATGTGATGCAGCAGTGGCAACCACTCACCCACACACACTAGCTACTCAACTGGGTACAGGCCCATTAGACAACAGCTAAAAATACATCACCATTCAACACCCATATCATTCATCTCACCTCCGACTCACTGGAAGGAGAGTCTGTGGTGAATAGCATATAAGCCAGTTAACAGCTACGCTGCACGAGTAATTGCTTTTGCAAAATGGTTATGTTACTGGACTGTGAACCACAAGGTCCCATGTTCTATCCTCGCGCATCGCATATCCATAGTATAACAAACTTTTTGCTGTGAGATTTTCAATACATCATAATTAAGCTATGAGGCTAGCTTCTGTTGAACAAATCTCAATTCGATTCATTCTTAAATTTTAACACAAATGTTTGCTTTTTGAAACAAAGTGGTTCTTCTTCTATCAATTTGGTAGATAATTTTAGAATAAATGTCTTTTGTTCAAGCTGTGTGATACTAAGAAGTTTAAAATTAGAACAAGCATTTCAAAATTGAGATTTAAATGAGTGGATTATTTCTTGTTAGATTTTATAGGCTTATATTTCTCTGGGAGATACCTCAGAAATGAGAATGATAAGCTTCTGGTATGATAATTGGTTGTCATCTCTATAGTGGGTATAGAAATGGCATAGTAGAAGCTGCATCCTACTAATGATGGGATATGACTTCTATGGGAGAGGTTTTACTGGTGATGATCCTTTGGACTCAAGCTATGGGGACCAGTCATGACCCCATAGTTCCTGCCTATGCTGCTGTAGCATTTGGATCATTCAAAATTTTCTGTGGGCATTCAGGCAGATTGTAATTGCTTTTCATTTACAGATGTATAAAAGGACCCTAATATTATCTGAATAAAAATAAATTTACTGGATATACAAACTCAAAATTATCTTTCGGAACAATATTTGCCACATTTTTTTTTCTTGTTTTTAAGAGATATTTGTTTAAATAATATAAGAATTTTATTTTTCAAGGACATATTTTTAAATTTTGTAGAAGAATTTTGATTTTTTTAGAAATTTTATTTTGAACCATTTAGTTTTTGATAATTTAGATAATCATTATTTTTGATTGCTCATTTTTTTCCATGTTAGAGTGATGTGTTTAAATTTTTTTTTTAATTTAGAATTGCTATATTGAAATGCCCAGAGTGAAACGAGATGCTGTTGCTAAAACTTTTAAAGTTTATCCAGCTGAGGTAATATATTTATGTAAATGAAAAGTATGTATTATTTAATACTTTTATTAAAATAAGGCATATGAAAATTTGATGTTTTTAAGACCACTAGTTTCTAATTACAATTTTATATTAATAGTTAATCTTTTCAAAATCACTTATAAATTTGAAAAGAAAAATAATTTTAATCTTTTTTTCTTTGAAGATAAAATGTTATGATAAGAAAATTAATTATAAGCTCCTTTTTTTTATATAGAAATAAACAAGTTAATTTAATTTTGTCTAAAGTTTGTCAAATCAGATGTTTAAGTTAGTTTGAAATTTGTAATCATTTAAGAAGAAAATTTTGTGCTATTATGTTGCATTTTCAAAGTTATTGTGACCATTCTAGTTAGTAAAAAAGTAATATTACCTTTTTAAATAATTAATTCTTAACATCTCCACAATAAGTTTTATATATATTTTTTAATATTTTCACTTATTTAGTGTCGAAGTCGTCATGTAACTTATAAGGGCTTTTTTCATTTAACTACCTCTTGGTCTTTAAATGGAGTTATTCAAGATGTGGTTGAAAAGACAATTGGTGAAGTACCTATCATGGTAAAGGTAAGGCAAATCTATGTTATTAAAATATTTACCTGTATAATAAAATTTTATCGAAGTTATTCCTTTTCAAGATAAAGATTGCTATTATTCAATTTGTATATATTTAGTTTCATTTTATTTTGTTTAGTGAAAATAAAATTTTTCTAATAAAATCTAAAAAATATGTTAATTAAATTACCTATAAACATCAAAAACATTTGATGATAACAAGCATTATCTAATAAGAATAAAATTCGTAATTTTATTAAATTGTTGTGGGGACAGGGAATAAATTTGAAATTAATGTAATTTTTATTTCATTTATTTAGAGACAGCATTAATAATATCTGTGCTCTGATTTCTATCATATTTCTTAGCAATCCAGTATTTTTAAGCCCCCTTTTTATATATATAGATACACACACACATACTTACAGAAATTCAGAAACCATTTCATAAAAGAGCTCCCATTTTTTATTCCCATTATTATCTGTTTATGTGATATATTCAGTAAATTCTTTTCAATCCTTGGAATCTTACTTTCATCTGTTCCATTTTTGTAACAGATTGTAGTAGCATGAAGTTTCACAAATCTTGCATGCAATATTATTTCTTTCCTTTCTATGGATATAAATTTTTCCAGAAACTGTTTAATTAATAGTCTGATCTGTATAACTGAAAGTAAGAATTATATTTAAAATTATTAAAGTTTCCTTTTAGAATCCATAGCATTGAATTGAAAACTGTGTGTTTTTAAATATCTTAAGTTTTCTTTTAATATTTTTTTTTCTGTATGTATCAGTTTATATGATTTCACACAAAACATGCAATATTTATCAGTTACCATTAATTATCATATCTCATAGTATCTAAAATGTCATATATTTCTAAAATAGCCTTTCACTGAAAGCTATACTAAATAAATAATATATTTAATATTATTTATTTTATTTTCCAGGTTTAATTTATATCCTTGCATTGCTTTTCTGGGAATTTTATATTTCCGTCTTTATTATTCATTTTCTTTCTTTCTTTTTTCCTTTAGTCACAAGCTTGTAATTTGGATAAATTAACTCCAAAACAACTTGTTCAAGTTGGTGAAGAAGAAAATGTAAGTATTAATAGCCTCTTTGTTCACAATAAAACCTTTTTATTTGAAATTAAATTTTTCTTAATATATTAAACAAAGTTTTATCTTACTGTGAAAATCTCTACAATGAATTTTAAATAGTGTTTGCTATGTATAAATTTATCACATTGATTATATTTTTTGTTGGATTAAATAATGAAAAAAATAAACAATAATTAGCTTGAGAATATATTCTGTTTTTGATCTTGTAAGTTGTAAATTTCAGTCAAAGATCAATTGTTTTTATCTGTTTCCATTAGTATAATAAAGAAATTAATGGTGCTCTGAAAAAAAGAGGGGGGGGGGGATAACATTTGTTAAAAATTCTTGTGGTCCCCCCCCCTGCATAGCTTATCTGATATTTAGAAGAAAACATTTTTCTTTAAATTATATGCTTAGATCATAAATAAAAATAAATGGGAAAAAAATTTAAATTGAATTTTTTCTATTAATGTATAGAAGCTATGTGGCCTATATAATTGAGTATATTATTATATTTTTTTTTATTTCTGGATAATGAAGGATTTTTTTAAACATTTTGTCACATCTTTAAAAATTGATATTGTTAAAACTAAAGTAAGCAATCTGTTATACTGGAAAAATTTGAAAAAAATGTGAGCTTGCTTTAATATATTATCTTCTAGAATATTTGAATATATAATAGCCTGATGCATTATAATGCAGAATATCTGTATTTATTTAACTCTTTTGATCTGACTTTAGCAAGTTTAATTTTTAAATGCCATGCCAAAATGGTTCTTTCTATAATAATCCAGATAAAGTTAGGATTGATTTATTCAATAGGGAATGAAATCAGAACTTTGGGATATAAATGCCCATTAGGTCTGAAAAGCTTAAACTAGCATTAATTAAGTTTTGAAAGGTTTAATGTCTTTTGTCCAAATACAAGATTTGTTTCTTGAACCTTTAGAGTTTTGGTTGTATATTAGTAAAAATAAAGTATATCTTCTTTTTTTTTCTTAGTATTATTTTGATCATTGAAATATTTTCCTATAGGAATTTGGTGGTTATTTTATAATTAATGGTTTGGAAAAAGTCATAAGATTATTGATTGCGCAAAGGAGAAATTATGTGAGTATATCTTTCAGTTATTGTACTTAATATTTTCTTACTTACTCTTTATCCTGAATTTTAATACTGCTTGTTTTAGGTTAATCTCTATTTTGAATTAACAGAAAATAATTAAATATATTTATTAAAATAATAATTATATTTTTTATAATAATAATTTTTTTAATTTTTAGTCATGAGCTTATATTCAGTTTTAGATTTTAAGTCAAATGTGTTTGTTACCATATGCTATTAATATTGCTCATATATGCAGATTGGTGAGGTTTCTTCTTTATGGATATAATATTGGTGATTACTGAAACAATATTATAACTGTATATGAATCAAAACAAAATTCATGCATTATTTTTTTCAAAAAAATCTTATTTATTAAGACATTATTAAAATATATATGGAATTTAATATTAACTAATTATTTTCTAGTTTTAAGATAAGATATACTAATATTCCAAATTGCTCTACAGTATTCTTTATACACTGTTTTATGGATACATATATTTACACTTTCGTGGCTGTTTTTGTCCTTCCGTTTATTTAGTTTTATGTTTGAAAATATTGAAATAGCCTTTTTTATTTCCATGACTAAATGAACATGTTTAGCTTTGGATTAATATAAAGTAAAATAAGAGATTTCTCATTTATTTATTTATAATTTGGATTACAAAACCTGACACTGTTCTAATTACTTAATAAATCTGGTATGTGCAATTGATATATCAGAGTTGTTAATAAAAATACATTTTTGAAAACATTGTTTGATATAGCAGAAAGTATAAAATATTATTTTTATCAAAAAACAGCAGTGCAAAGCTTGAGTTATTGACAACACTACTCTTACTGAAATTATTTCAACTGCATTTATATTTTAATGTCTTGTAAATGTTTAGGATTTTTCTTTTTAATAATATTTATTTTAAATTAATTTTCTTGCTATTTTATTTTCAATGCTTCATATGTGTTGAATTTTGTTCTGACTTCCAAATTTTTATTTAAATAAATTATATTTTTAAATATTCTTATAAAAACTATATTTTTTAATGGTTAAAAACTAATTATTATGTTCGACTTCTTAATGTTTAATGCATTTCACAACTCGTTATAATTTTATTCTAAGCTTCAATTCATTTAATTCACTATTAGATCCTGCTTTACATATAGATTAATTAATTAATTTTAATTTAATTTATAGTTAAAAATTTAATTTGAAAAATATTAAAATGCTGCATTTTCACTAGGAACACATGCCTCTTCACTTAAATTTTAGAATAAAGAAATAAGTGGAAAATCGATTATAGAATTCCAAAGTAGAAAGAATGAAAAAAAAAAGCCATGCATAAGCAATAAATTGTCATGAATTAAATATAATATGCATACATATTTTATATTGAACAGAAAAGCTAACCATGCTGTTCTCACCTTTCTGTATAAAATTTTCTGTATTTTCAATTTATTTTGTTACTTGTGGAATTAAATTTATGATTTTTTAATAAAATTTAAATTTCTCTTTAGCTGTTTAATTAAAATTTTTGAAATTAATGATATACAAAGTATCTAGTATTGTTGGCTTGTCAGCTTAGAAATTAACAAAGCTGCAAAAAATATTTATCAATAGATTGCAGTTTTAAGAAAGATTATTCTTAAAAATTCATAAAATTTTTAATTTTAAATCCAGATATGAAGACGTTTATTGCATTTCAAACTTAATAAATAATCAGTATGATTTAAATTTCTTGTAGTTTTGTCAATAGAAAAAGATATGAGTGGTGATGTGATCATTCAGCTGATAAAAATATTTGAGCCTTTTTCCACTCACATGCTTCATCTTTACCTTGTCTGTTTGTTAATGGTCATTCAGAAGTGAATAGTAATAAGAGAATGCAATAAATTATTTTGTACTATTCATAATTTTTCACTTACAATAGTCAATGATAATTGATTCCTCATAAAAGTTTTCATTCGAATTACATTTTGGAAAACTAAACATTATTTGAAAACTTTTTTCATAGAGTAACCTCTATCAAAAGAAATGTTCAATAAAGCAGATGTATTTTTTTCAAGGAAATGAAAATTGAAACCAAAGTTGAGTAACATCCACTAACAGAGAATGATAAAAGATCTGCTCTGATTACAGCTCCTGAACCTGTGAATTCAAAGGGAGAAAAAAGTTTATTTTTCTTCAGATCAATCTATCGGTTGTATAGGGAGTTGGCAGTCATGAGCTACACGGTGAATTGGCCTGACTTTCATTTCTCTTGCTTAAGTTCTAAAATAAGTTGAAAGAATATTACAGTCATAATGAACAAGTCACTACTGATTACCAGTTAATTGTATATTATTATATTGTTAATTTTTTTATTTAGCCTATAGCCATGCAAAGAAATTCATGGAAAAAAAGAGGCGATTTGTTTACAGAATATGGAGTAGCTGTCAGATCTGTTAGAAAAGATCAATCGGGTGTGGTATGTATTATAATTTTTTGTTTTTATAAATAACTATCATTTTTGTTTTATAAGTTTTATCACTAAAATATGGCTACATTTTTATGTATTATGTCTTAATGTCTGTATTTTAAAAATTTACTAAGTATATTGCAATGCTTCAAAAATGTGCTTTCATAAAAGCATGTACCTTAAATCTAATTTGCTTTGAAATATTAAAAGTTTTATATAACTTCTCTGCAATTTTCAAATTATATAATAGTGTATGATTGTTATTTAAACTTTTCAGTTGATAAATAAGTAATTATGATATATTCAGAATAAATTTGTAGAAATTCAAAAAATTTGGCTCAATTGGTCAAATTTTATAAAATACAATATTTGCACTCTTGCTTATTTAATCCATTAAAATTTAAGTGTCTTCCTTATCTATTAACTTCTGGTCCTATCATATGTTTTGGCTTAATCCATTTTCTATGAAATACATAAACTTAACATTAAAAACTTTATAATCGATGATAAAATTAATTTGTAGGTTTTTTTTTTGTTACTGTTTTATTAAAAGAATTTATTATTAAATTAGGTTTAAAAACTAAACTATTTGAAGCACAAAGCAGTCAATGCATAATGTTTAGACTTTCATAAGTTGTTACAAGTTTCATAAGTTGTTATTGATATTATGTCTGTTTCATTAAAAAAATTGTGGTTGGATGGGTACATTTTATAAACTATTTACTGCTTTGTATGCAGTAAATAGCACTGGCATTTTAATTTTAATATACATGTTTATTCAGGGTTTGGTATATCTTGCAAATGAAAGTGATGATTGTGTAGATCAACATTACTTTAGATAATTTTGTTCTACTTTTCCTCTTGATCATTAAATTATACAATTACTTTTTGTTGAACAAAGTCAAATTTTATGCTGATGTTTTTATGTGAAAAAAAAAACAGGTTTTCATAGTAAAAGAGATTGATTAAACATATAAGAGTAGATATAACTTAACGATCTTTTATATTAAGCACATTGATTTCTTATTTCTGTGGTTGTGATTTTAATATTTTTTGTGAAACATGAAACCATTCTAAAATTGTATTAGATATAAGAATGAAATAAAAATTCTTTTCTCATTTTGGAAACCTTAAGTAATTATTGTATTTACAATTATTGTAAATACAATAATTGTAAGTAAGTATAAGTAATTATTGTAAATACAATAATTACTTAAGGTTTCCTAAATGAGAAAATGTTATTGTATTTACAAATATCTTCTTTCTCTTCCTTTTTTATTTGTCTCATTTTCATGGTTAGTATAAATTAAATGTCTGTACATATTTATTTTAAAAGTGTATTTTTATTCTAATAATGTAAATTTACTTGTGATCATGGTAAAATGCCAAAATGAAAGCAACTATAAAAGGAAGTTGATAAATTACCTTCATTTCTTCATTTTGTATGTATGCCTAATAAGAGGGAGTCACAGGGTTGAAATCTGAGATAGGGATGAGATTTAGTATAATGATAGTATACATTTAGAATGTTCGTTCATGAAAATATTTCAATGGAATGGCCAGCCAATTTCGAGAAAATAGTCCTCAAACTTTTGGTAAAGCTTATATAGCGATAACGTGACACCCGTGCAGGTGATCCCAATTGCATGGTTGTCTAGGTAACTGTCTCGTATACGGAAGGTCAGGGTTTGAACCAGGCTAGGAATTGTTTTTTCTTTTTTAATAACTTTTATTCAATTCAAAATTTACAAATACTCTTAATTAATATGTTTTTCATTTTTTTCATCCAAAATAAATATTTATTATCGAAATACATAATAATAAAATTAAAAAATTTTTAAAAAATTATAAATACGGATGCATTTTTAAAAAAAATTAAATTATTTAAATTTAATTAACTATTTACAGATATTTTTATGCAAGGATTCTTTTAATACTTAAATTATAATTTAATGTTTAAAGGAAAAATAATTAAGAACGTAACATTAATGGCTACGGATAATTTAACTTGCTTGCATCATTTTCAAACAATTTTCAAATTCTTGGATTTTAATAGTAATAAAGAATCAATTCTAACTCAACGAAGCTGTGTTTATATTAAAAATTGAAGGGAGCAGTAAAGTTCCCCAACTGCAGATATAATAGAGAGCAAGTGTTAATTTATTGAATGCATAGGCAGATGGTTCAAAACGTATTAAGCATATACAAAATTCTTATTTAATCAAACATGATCAGGAAATAAATTCTTGCGAATATAGTGAAAAAATTCAATCAATTGTGCACCATCAATTGTCATCACCAATTTTTAATGATAAGGTATGCATAGTACACTGCCCAACTTTCTGATGAAAGAGAGATTTTTAAATGCAAATGAAGTTTGTTTTCCCATAGATCTCTTAAAGAAACCTTGCTCTTGTTGACAGTCATCATTTACCAGTTGTGCAAAATGTCGAAATATATTTTGTTTCCAATGTTATTACTATAGTTCCCATTCTGGTTCTTGTATATAATCGAAAATAAATATATATAGGATAATGTTTTAGAAATATTGAATAATTTTTTTTACGATACGAGTATTAATAATTTATAATTGTCACCATTTATATTATATTTATTACTATTTTTTTAAATATTAAATTACAATTTAAGTATTAAAATAATAAACATTTATACTTGAATAAAAATAAGTAGTGTTAATTAAAACTATCTGTAAATAGTTAATTACATTGAAATAATTTTATCTTGTTTTAAAAATGCATCTGTATTTATAATTTTTTTCTTTTAAAATTTTAATTTTATTATTATAATAAATATTTATTTTGGATGAAAAAAATTAAAAACATATTAATTAAGAGTATTTGTAAATTTTGAATTGAATAAAAGTTATTGAAAAAGAAAAAACATTCCTAGCCAGGTTCGAACCCTGACCTTCCGTATACGAGACGGTTACCTAGACAACCATGCCATTGGATCATCCGGACAGGAGTCAAGTTAACAGTATAATAAGCTTTACCAAAAGTTTGAGGACCATTTTCTCGAAATTGACTGGCCATTATGTTTTAATATTTTCATGAATGAACATTCTAAATGTATACTATCGTTATACTAAATCTCATCCTGATCTCAGATTTCAACCCCATACCCACCCCTTGTAAAGTAATTATTGTACTGTTCAATATTTATATTGAAAAATATGTTGAAAATATTTTGTATAGTTCAAATGTAATTTATCAGGAAGTATTTCTGGAATGATAAATGAAATTAAATATATAAACATAGCTGTCTTGATTGGAATAGTTGTTTAAAATAGAATGTAAATCTGTTTCAAACTTTTATCTCCCATATAGAATCTTGTTATGCATTATCTTTCTGATGGAACCGTAAAGCTTATGTTTACTTACAAGCGAGAGATGTATATTGTTCCAGTGATGGTAATACTTAAAGCCCTTATAAATGAAGTGGATTATTATATTTACAAACAGCTTATTAAAGGAAAGGAAGAAGATACATTTTTTCAAGGGTATGTATTTTGTGTTTATATTTTTAAAGTTACCTTCCTTCTGTAACTGTGTGTGTGAAAGTGTAGAGTGTAAAGTAATCTTTCTTAAAATGGAATGTGTTGTTTTTTTTTTGTTTTTTTTTTGCGCATATACTTTTTCTTGATTATTACCTTTTAATTTATCTGAATTTCATTCATATGCAGTTTACTGAAGAGTATTGGCCTTACTACATTAACTATATTCATTGCTTCCCAATGAATGCATCTGGTCATCTTGTTTGTTTTGTGCTACCTAACTAAATTGCAATCATTTTGACTATATTATTAAAGGAGCTCTAATGGTATATTCATAAACATGTATCTTCTTTCTCTCTCTTTTTGTATCAAAAACTATATTTCTTTGAGAAAAAATGATACAAATGATAAAATTAAAATTCAAAATTTTGGCATATTTGCAGAAAATTGAAATCTTATAATTTGGAAAATGGTATTAGTATTTCATCATTTGTTAGAGGATTAGCTTTGAATGAATTAAGCATGAGAGAAGGAAGAAAAGATGCTATCCGATGTCAAAACTTCAAGCAATACTTAAGCAAAAATTCAGATTTCAAGAATTCCACAATTTGCAAAGTTTGAAAAAATTTCACTAGTTTGGAATGATAATCAAGTTAATGAATAGCGCTTAATTGCAGTTATTTATGCTATGTGTTTTATTTCATTTTATATAAGGACAACTAATCATCAAGAAAGTCGATTTTCATGCAAGCAAAGGTTGTCTTGATATTTTAAATATCTTAATTTTCACAATATAAAGCTTCTGACTTTGCAAATAAAGAATTTTCAGAGAAATTCAAATCTAAACTTTTGAGATTGTTTGAAGAAATGGGTTATACTCCATTATGTTTTAATATGGATGAGAGAATCACTGGTTTGTCAGCTATGTTTGCTAAGAAAATGTTTTTCTTTCATATCTTTATTTTTATTTTAGTTTTTCTGAACTTCAGTGTAAGATACAATTTAATTAATTTTACTAACTGCACCAATCAGATGAATAGTAATTTAAGATTTTCAGATATAATTTTGTGTTGTATATTTATGTAAATTATTTATTGAGTGTTCCTAATGCTTATCTTCATTTATAGCTGTATAAAAACCATGTTGAGAAAAATGGCATTAGAAGGTATTCATTTTCAAGAGCAAGCCCTTAATTATCTTGGTGAAAAGTTTGCTGTCAAACTTAATTTACCATCTTGGTATTCTCCTATTGAGATTGCAAAGTTTTTACTTGAGTAAGTGAATTATCATTTATTTATTATTTTTAAAATTCTTTATACTTAAACTAAAATTTTACTGTTGTAAATTTTTCTCTGTGCTAAATATTGGTATACCTATTAAAATTATTTTTTCTTTGCTCCAGGATTTTGAGATAAAATATGCATTATAATCTGTTTTGGAAAGACAAATAGTTAAGTGGCTGACAAAACTTTGTTATCTGTTTGAGTTTGAGATTTAATTCTTAAATTGTTTTGATAATGACGAACAAAATTAATAGATTATTTAAATTTGCACTTCATGTTAATTAATTAAAATTTTTTAAATATTCATTCTTTTTTCAACAATTAAAAATAATACCTTAAGGTTCCAGTTTTTTGTTTGATTTTTGTAATTCTTTAGTTATTTTAAAAAAATCTAAATTTGGTATGAAAGGAGATTTTGATATTCATTTTCATATATATATATATATATTATTAAAGTTTGTCGGTGTGATGCAAACAGTGGCTTATGTTATATTTCCCATTTTTTGATTTCTTGTTTTAAAAAAAATTTGCTAGCATCAAGAAAATAACTGTTATTAAAACACCCCAATTTAGATATAGTATTTCAGGGGTGCTTCAAAAAAAAGTGAAACAACAAAATTATTTAGCAAAACAGGTCAATAAATCAGTCTATTGTTTAAAAAAAGATTAAGCTCTGAAGAGTGAAAAACATTAATTTTCACCCCCAATTTTTTAAAAACATTTCTCCATTTTGCTCTTATATCAATGATGCCTTTGTCAATCAGCTTATCACTTTGATTACTGACTTTTTAATTTGCTAAATAATCAGCATGGACTTCATTTTTAAAAAATGTCATTTGATATGACTGAATAATAAGGATTTCATTTAATCAATTTATTTCAAATTATAGTGCGTTCAAATTTTAAAAAAGTGTCTATACTGTGAAATAGAAATTGGAATTGAAAATCTTATTTCAGAGTTAATATCCAAAAAAAGTGTTTTTTAAATCTAACATTATCAAATCATATAATTGAATGTTTGATGAATGAATTTAAATTTCATTCCACATTATAACAGTAAAAAATTGTTACAAGTTGGGTATTATTAATTATTATGTAAAAATTAAATGTACAGAAATGAAAACAATATCATTAAAAAGACTACTATTTTAGTTTTAAGATATTGTTTTAAAAAAAAAAACTATTTTTGTAAAATAGTAACTTTGGAAGATATTGCTATTAATTTCCGTAGGTAGCTCGTAGCAATTACCATCTAATGACAGTTAAGTCTATTTTTGCACTCTGTTAAACTTTAATGCCTATTTGTAGATTTATTTTACATCTTGTTTACTTTGACTAAATTAAGAGTTTTTTCCCCTCTTTGTGTGTGTGTGTGTGTGACATGAAGAGATCTCTCAAGAGCATTTCTTATAATATTTTGCAGCTTGATTAATTCGTGAAGTATTAAATTAAGTGCAATTTAAAAATGAAAATAAGGAATGTTCACATACGGATTTGTTTACATTTGATTGTTCCTTTTGACAATAGATAATAAGAATTATTTCAATTCTAAGTACCTTAGTGTTTTATAAGAAGGAAGCTCTTTGTAGTTAAATGATTTGAAATTTTTTTAAAAAAAAAAGAACAAAATTTGAAGAAACGATTTTTAAACTGCGGAAATCTGGGAACCGACTACTTGAGAAAGCAGAGAATAATTTTCAGTTAATATAGAATTCAAATAGTTTTAGGAATTGAAGCTTCTGCAGTGTAATTTGAAATGTAAATTTAAAATATTTTTATGTCACACTGTTCCAGTTCATCTGTTTAAATTAAATGAAGATTTCTTAATCTGTATTTGTCTCGCATTTTCTTCTACAAGCACTGATAAAAAAAAATACGATTAAGATATTCTTATGGAATTTTAATGGATTTTGTTTTAAAGTAGTTATCTAGTGGTTGCTGTGGAGTGTCTAATGGTGGAGGTACTTGCATTGTGCTTTTGAAAGCCTGTTTGAGCTGCAAGTTTTAACTTATCAACTGAAAATAAGCATAACTAATCACCTTTTCTGCTTTTTTCTTAAGTGTTTGGAAGAAGTAAGCAAGAAAGAAATAATGCATTTTAAAAAATTAATTGTGAATTTTTTTTTATTTAAATTTATTATTTGTATTTCTATATCTAAATTATGGGATCTTGTATAGAATTTTCTAAAAATGGTTCTTAAAATCCTTGCCCCCCCCCCCCTCCTTTCAGTAAGAGCAAAAATAATGTTTGCAGTTGACCTATGTAGAGAAATCCTTGATAGAGAAACTCAACCATCCAAAGCAGAATTGTGATTTACAAAGAAGAAATAGCGTAATTTTTATTAATTGTTACACATATTTTTTATAACTTTAGCTTTTGCAAAAGGAGGAGAAAAAATAATACCATAGGGGAAACAAAAATAGAGCCTTCAGTTAATGATCATTTAATTTGTGTCTTTTAAAAACATTTAATGCCATATAACAATTTGCTGCTGTTTATTTATATATGCATAGAGTTGCTTTAGACCTTAAATCTTTTTGACATCTTTAACTTTATTTTCTGGATGTGAAAGCTCATGAATACTTCTTATCCATGGTACCAGAAAATTAATTATCCTGAATCTATTGATGTCTAAATCATAATTTCATATGTACTAACTTTTCATTAATGACAGCATATTTGTAGGGTCCCTTCATAATCTGACAATTTTTTTAATTAAAAAGCAAAATTAGGGAGAAAGTTATATAGTGAATTTTAATTAATGAAAACTTATAAATGAATTTAATAATATCTTGAATTTTCTACAAGTACTAATTGCATTGAATGTGTATTTGTGGCTCTTTTTTACATTTAACTTGTACCAAACACAAAATAATTTTGTATTATTAATTTGTAATTGTCATTTTTTTGTTATAAATATTGTTTAATTCTTAAATTTTAAGAAAATACATTTTGTTTTCTTGTAGCTATGTGGAACAAAACAATTGGGTGTTTTTTTTTTCTTTGCTATTTTTTTTAAATCAACAAGCCAAGCAAGAAGTATTTGAAATGTCAATCTTTTTTATCTATGCAATCTATCTTAGCAAGATTTCTAAGAAAATGATTATTGATATGATTTTTGATATTTAAGTTGAGCATTATTTTAACTAAATTTTTCTTATTTTAGTCAATGCATTTGTGTTCACTTAGAAACTGGTGAAGAAAAGTTTAACTTTCTTGTGTAAGTAGAATTTTAATTAATGTTTTTTATATATAATTTTGAATGATTAAAACTGTTATAGTGATGTGCCACAAGTTCTATTATTTTAATTTATTTTTTAAATTTCGTTAATATATATATATATATATATTTGTGACTTATGGTGTATTTAAAAATGATTGGAATTTGTAATAAATTTGTTTAATAATGAAGCATTTTATTTTCTATCCTCTAATGTTGTATTGTTTCATTTACTTTTATACAGAAATTTTTTTGAATATGATTTAATTCCAAATCTTGTATTTATATTTGTATAAAAATTAATCAAATTCAATAATTTTGTATTCAAAGGGTTATGATTCAAAAACTGTTTGCTGTTGTAAAAAATGAATGTGCACTTGAATCTGCAGATAATCTCATGAATCAAGAAATATTAACGCCTGGAAGTCTTTATCTCATTATACTCAAAGTATGTATTGATGAATCTGTGCTTTACTAATAGATTTAAAAGTTTGAATTCACATTTTTTTTTTAAAGTTATTTCATTAGATAAACTTCTACATTTTTATGTTTACAGCATAAGAATAATGTAAAGCATTTCAAAACAATTTTTGTATTACTTTTAGGAAAGACTATACTCTTGGCTTACATCTGTTCGAGTAAATATTGAAAAGAAATTAAAATCTGCTAAAAATTCTGTTCTCACTCTAGGTAGATATTTACTCTACTTTAATCATACTTTATGTAATTATTATCACAAGTTTATTTGAAAAAAGTTTTCTTTATAAAGTATTTCAATTAGTACAAGTTCAAAGATATATGGTTGTATATTTAATTTCTAAAAGTTTGTAAATATTGCAAAAAATTAATCAACCTGAAATTCTGTTATCATTCTTGGTGGATAGCTATGTTACTTTAATCATACTTTTCATTAATAATATCTAAAATTTTGTGTGAAGGAATTTTCAATTTGTATGGAATTTAAGACTTTGATTGCATGTTTGATTTTTGAAAGCATGTAGAGAAAAATTTCATTGTAATACATAATTGTCATATTAGTTATAAAACTTTTTAATGATACTTATTATCAAATTAATTCATTATTTTATTACTAATATTCTTTGATTATACAATTTGTGAATGAATATCATTTCCTCGTCCATCAATGTTTGAAAATATTTAAACATTGTATTACTTCGATAATGGATATTTTTATTTTCTTTTTATTGTAATCACTAAATTACAGTGAACTTATTACAATACATTCTGAACTGTATTAATTACAGTATATTCTGATCATACTCGCCTATAAAACCCTTGGCAATTTTTTTTTCTGCTACTTAAATTGTTATATGCTTTTTTTTTTTCCCCACATTTTTGACCTTTAAATGAGGAATGTATGAAATCCTTTGAAAATTCATTTTATTATGCAAAAACAGAAAGGGACGGAACAGGACTCTAATTAATGACAGTGTTTCTGAAATGATGTAAGTTTAAGGAATTTAAAAAAATAATAATAACAGAAGAAAGATATAAGATCTAAGCTTTGAAGCATACCAAAGTCATTTATAATTTAAAGAAATTTTTCCTATAAATTGCATAGATATGAAACATGACAAAAAATCTAACTCAATATTAATTTTTTGATTATTTGAAGAATCAATGAAAAATATATGGTTAGATTTTAAAAGGTGTTAAAATTTATTCTTAAATGTTATTTACAAAATTATATCTAACTATTTAATACTGTGCAAATTAACTTTTTGTAACTTATCTTTTTAATTGTAAATATTTAATATTAAAAAATTAATTCATTTTCAATTACATACTGTAAAACATGCATATATTATGAGAATCAACAAAATCATAGGATAAGTATTTAAAATTTTCAATGGATGGAAACAAACTGAAATAGAGAATAATTTTCTTTTCACTATAATGACAGAAATTAACAAGCAAGCATGGTCTTCTTAAAATTTTCTCATATGTTTTCCAATGATGTTCTTATTCCTTCTTCTCATAAAATTGTGGACTTCAAGTAAGGCCATCAATGCCTTATATGGCATTGATAAACAATTGTAATGACATTTAGATCTTGGTCGTGAATCAAGCATTTTTATTGAATTTGTCATGCAGATATATAATTTAGATGCCTTTTTCTGATTGAATGAAACCTACAATTTGGCACTGAACTATGGTTGTATTCATAAGATAGCATCATTTTATTGGTTTAAATTATAGTATTTTTAAATTAACACATGTGAATTTACAGATTGGCAGGTTATCAATTCCTCATTAGAATTGGTTCAAAATTTGATATCGATTTGTAATTCAGATGCTAAACCTGTGTACCAAATATTTATTTGCTTAGTTCTGTACTATTTATAGTTATTGAGTTTACTTGTATTTGAATAGATAGACAGGTAAATTTCCTGTGAATGGATTTCATTCCAATGTAATAGAAATCTACAAAATTGGAGTAAGCTAATATGCCAAATTTCTCCCCCTTTACTTAAAGCGTTTTTAGAGTTTCATGCTCACGGACATACAAACATAATTTTTATAAGAAAATTCTGCTTCAGGAAGATCTGAAACATGGAGATTTATCAAAATTGCACGTTTGCATTTTTTGGTGATTGTAATACTTTCTCTATACTTTGTACACTAAAATGTAATAATTATTCTACATTGTATATTCTCTATGCAGTGATAGCAAAGTTGCAATTATGATCTTCTCTGATAGATCTGTTCACAAAGCTAAAAAACATTTAAATTATTAATCTTAGCAGGCTATATTTTAGGATGTATTAGTCTGATTCCGCAATCTTCCATTAACTGTTTTGGTTACGGATATAATGAGTGTTCTATGAATATAACAAATGATGAGTGTTCTATGAATATAACAAATGAT
>JAPMOR010117216.1:189878-217088 GCA_026543865.1 Argiope aurantia
TATATATATATATATATATATATATATATATATATAATATGTGCTTATGTAAAAGATTCATTGAAACAAAAAAATAAATTAGATACTTTTCCGTTAGCCGGGCGCAAATGTCGCCAATTGTGAACCAAACGCAAATTTGGCGGAATTCTATATTTGGCGATTTTTTACTTACGCCCGGCTAACGGATAAGTACCAAAAATTAACTTGATATAAATACGATATTTAGTTTAGTTAAATTTACTTATTATGAATGCATCATTGTTTGAGAGATTTATAAATGTTATGCATTTTCTGAATGATTTTGGCAGATACCTTTCAAAATTTAATTTCATTTGTCTTTTTAACAGCTTTAATGAGAGATTGCTTTGCTCGTTCAATGGACATAACTCGATCTGTTGAAAATGTCTTGGCTACAGGAAATTTTATCCCACGTTATGAAAGTAGTTTACAGCAAAATACTGGATTAGTAATTGTAGCAGATAAGTTGAATTTCTGGCGTTATCTTTCCCATTTTCGTGCTGTTCACAGAGGGGCATTTTTTGCTCAAATGCGTACAACAACAGTTAGAAAGCTTTTGCCTGAAGCTTGGGGTAAGTTATTTATCATTATGCTGTAAGGTATGTGTAATATGTTCAAAAAATATTTTTTATTTAAGGTTAAAAAATGTTTATACTTGAAATTTCCTTATATATCAAAACTGAATTTCCTTTTGTCATGCTAATTGTGTTAACATTTTCGTTTGAGTCAAATTTCTTGCATACCCATTGTGTGATTAAAAACCAAATATTTTCAGTATTGTTAAATATTGTTCTATTATTTTAATAATATCACCTCCACTGTATCCACAAGATATACTCAAAATGCCATAATCTTTTAATAAATATTATCTAGTGATTTCTCATAGCAAATAGAAAGAAATATCATGGATATTCATGAATTAAAAGTTCCTGGGATGAGGAGACTTGAATAAATGCAATTTACAAGGTGTCTGAGAAATCTTGAACATATTCCAAAATTATGCGAAACAAAAACTCTAAGATATAGAAACAAAATATTTTAAATTATTATTCATCTCAATTAATCTTGATGCGAGATCATTGATTGCTCATGTTATATGCAATACTCATGCATGCATGTATTGGAGGGGATTTAAGTAGAATAGCATTTGGGATACAATTCATTAAATCCAGCAATTCACTACAAGGCATTTGACATATACAATTTCCACATGATAAAGATTGTAAATTATACGATATGATTACTAAGTGAAGTTTTGCTCATTAACTTTTATGTTGATTTATTTCCCGACATATTTATTTCAAAGCATTAAGTAAATGATCCTTCAGGTCTTAAGCCATTTTAAAGAAGGGAAAAAAAGTATATTTTCAAAGCATGATGGTTTTATACTTTGAATTGCTTTATAAAAATCTTCAGAATACTTCAGATATTTATTATCAGAACCATTTTTGGTACATCAATTGGAAAGATCCATTAGAAGATTTTCTAATTGTAACACAAAGAAACATGTACTAAGTGATCTATGGGGAGGGGGGAAATACTTTCAAATATTTTGGACTAAAGGATAATTAAAAATAATATTTTTAAAATGACCTTTTTTTAAAATAAGACCATTTTAAGTAATTTATTATTGCTATAAATCATTATTCTAATTTATTTTCTGTTATTTACTTTTACATTTTTTTGTAAATTGTTTATTTATTTCCTGGTTGTTAGATTTGCTTTAATATTTTTATAATTTGACATTGAAGGGTAAAATTTTAATTAATTTAATACGGTTAAAATTTTATTTTAGTAGAATATTGGAAAGGTATTAAATATAAATCAATCATTAAAAAATTTGACAATTTTTTTCAAATTTTAAAATGTCTGTGCAATAAAAAGATTTATTTTTGTTTTATATTCTTTTTAAAAATATTTAATGATTTTATTAAATTTTAATCATTATATTTCTAATTCTTTTCAGGGTTCTTATGTCCTGTACATACTCCTGATGGAACGCCATGTGGTCTGCTAAATCATATGGCTCTCACATGTCAGGTAATTGATTAATATAATTATTATTTTATTATAGTAGTGCAGAGAGCATAAATAGTGCCTAGAGCACATTTCTAAGCTTTTTTCTAAGTTTAACAAAAGTAAGTTGTCAATATATCCCCAACCGTTTATTAAATTGTGTTTAATTATTTTTTTTTCTCATAGTAATGTAGGAAAATATTGGCTAAAGCACTTGAGGAAGCTGTTTCATTGAAATGCCCTTTATTTGTTTATGAAAATTAATTCCATTAAAAACATAATTTTTGGTAATATTAAATTTATATAATTCTAGCCAGTTATTTTTTGTAATAATATCTTTATTTAAATATTCATCATATATAAAAGTACAGGCATTTATTAATTTTTTGAGGTAGATTTGTGTATAAATTTTCAAAATCATAAGTATTTATCAATGTTGTTATCTTTTCGAAAATCCAAAACTTCTTTGTTATTATTAATTATAAAGTTATCTTCATCTTTAATTTTATTCTGGATGATTTTCAAGTATTTAAAGAAATATTTTCCCGCATAGTAATGATAACTGCCAGTGTTACAAAACACGAATCTAAATTTTAATGTTTTTTTAAACGAAATTTTACTGTTGGGAACAAATAAGGATAGTATAAAGGTATTTACAAATTAAACAGAAATTATTTGCTGATTTATCTATTAGTGTAATAACAAATATCTCTTTTAAATTTTTTAATTTCGTTTTTCAATGTTTTGTTAAATAAATTCCTAATTCTTTAGATCTCCCAATATTTGCATTCACTTTGGTCTTAATTTCCTTTAAAATTCTCACTTTCTATTCTCCGCAAGCCAATGGTATTTTCTAGATAATTTCGAAAAAAAATATCCAAATCTTATCCAATAGAAATTAAGATTTTTTTTATTGTTTATCTTTTTTTCTCAATCTAAATTTGGTTCCCATTTCCGTTAAAATCTCATAAACAGCCGGAATCAATAATTTTTTAATTCGCTGTTATAATATGGCCCTTATCAGCATCTATATAATCTTTATAGATTTCTTTGTTACAGTTACAATCTGTTTCATTTATTTTATCTAAATTTTTGCTATAGTAATTATGATTACAAATTTGTTCCCTTGAAGTTGAAGTATAACTAAATGCTATTGAAAAACTTACTTTATCCTTTAAATTAAAAAATACCTTACTGTTATGCACAATTTTAGGTTTTCGAAGTTAACATCCAAAAATTTTACCACACGGAATTCTTTGTTTAAATTATTTTTATTTTTAAATAATAAATCATTTTTTCCAATATTAAGCTTAAATTTAATTAGATCAAGAATTATAAATTCAGTTAAAGAATTTTTAAACTTTAAATCTCCAAATCTATTATTCATAAATCATTTAATTTTATTTTTTCTAAGGCAAAAAGATGTTTCCTAATTTTGTGAATGTTTTCACTATTATGATCCAAATTACAATAATTCTCAAAATCCTCAAATATAATATAATAATTGCCATCTCTACCTTTACCTCTCTTAAATCTTTTACTATAGTTTTTCTTATCCAGAAAATATTTAAAAATGTTAAATTTGTTATAAATGCAGACATTATTTAAATCTCCGTAATCCCCCCCCCCTCCCATTTAACTTGCTACTGAGTCTATAAGGAAACACAGTTTTTAAGTTACAAATATAAATATTTTCTAAGTCTAATCTTTTGTTTAAGTTAATAATATTATCATCCAGAATGTAGATATTAATATTACTAAAATTATGGCATTGAGAGTGTAATAGTTCATAGTGAAAAGTCTCACTTTTTATTAAGTTTTTAATAGCTGATCTATGGTTATTAATTTTTATATTCAGTACTAGTTTGACCTATACTTTATGAGTTACGGCAATAGTTCTTTAATATTATAAACCAAGTTTAAGTTTAGTAAGATTAAATATTGCATTTTACATCATTGAGTCAAAAAAGTATTGCTCCAAAAACATTATGTAAGTCAAAGATTTATTGTAGTTATAATATTTTATTAAGCATTATCAAATAGTATTTAGAAAATAAATTATATTTGTCCTCAAATATAAATATTCCAATGGTAGATGCACCTCATTAATTTTCTACCAGATCAGAGAATTAAAGAGAGAGTAAAGAACAGCTAATAACTGAAAATCATTTATCCATCAATGTAAGAGTATTATAAGAAGTCATGTCAACATGTAGTAATTTTCTCTGAAAGATGCTTAAATGTCACATTTCCATCATTCTTTTTACTTAATTGCATGTGATTATGCATTCTTTCTTGTAATTGTTGTTTTCTGATAAAATATTTTTTTCTTCTAAATACATTCAAGAAGGTTTAAGTTAAGAGGAAAATTAATCCCTGTCGATTTCATTTTTTGTTGCTAGCTATCTTGTTGTATCAGAATATTAGATTTAATTACTTGATTAATCTTTTGTGTCAATAAATGGATTCTATATTTAATTTACATATGAATTTATTTAAATGTGTGTGTGTGTGTCAAAATTTTTTGACAGTGCTTTATATCTGTTAGTATTTTTTATATGATTTATATTCATTATAAAAACAATTCCTTTTCTTAAAAAATAATAATAATTGTTTGTTTTACTTTCAGAAAATATTTCCAAATGAATTATTTGTATTTTGATCTGGTTTTATAATGTAAGATTTATTTTGTCTTATTTTACATTCTTGTTACAGGTTGTTAGTTCTGAGCCATCTAAAGATCATTTGTACAACTTATTTTGCAAATATGGAATGATTCCTTCAGATGATCCTATATCTATTCATTCTGACTTTTATATAGTTATGTTTGATGGTAGGTTGGTTGGTCGAATTCTAGAAAAAATGGCTCATAATTTTGTATTAAAATTGCGGTCACTGAAGTCTCGCGGTGAAGAAAAGGTATGAAAAAAGTTTTATAAAAATTTATTCTTTTGTCCTCTAATAAGCATTATTCTTTTAAAGTAAAATGCTTAATGCAATAATTCTGATTTAGCAAACTAATAAAGGTATATGCATGTTCATAAAATCAAAATTCAATTGAATCAGATGTTGATTTATGTGCAATATTTTAAATGGTATATTGTTTTTGAAATTGTGCTGCCTAATGTGAATACAGAATATTTAATAAACATATCCCAGTGGTAACAAAAGCAACTTACAATTATGCATTAGAAGCACTGAGAGGGGAGAAAATATAAAAGCTCAAGCTTCTATTACTTTCCTTTTTTGCCCATTTTTATTTCTGATTATTTAGAAGCTGACACAATTTTTCCCCCCTTCATCATTATTATGAATATATTCCTAACATTTTTATTTTGTTATGCTTTTTTTATGTTCTGGATATAAAACTTATATTGAAATATTTACAGAATAAAGTGATATTTTACTGTTTAGTTTTTATAACTGAGTATATTTAGATTCAGCCATGCATAACAAAAGGCAGCAATTCATTTCAAATGAATTATGATCTCAACAAAACACTTAAAGCTTTGCACAAATGATATTCAATGGTGCCATCATAAATACTAATTCTGATAAACTAGTTTCTGTTATAGTTTTTCTTTTTTGTATATGAACATATGTCATATTACAATTCCATCTATCATCACACCTTTTAAAAATATGTTGTTTTTTATTTCCTCTATTTGAAGAATTATTTAAATTCTGTCCATTAAATCCAAAAACACTTGAGCCTAGTCTTCTTTAAATTAAAAGTTTATTGAAATTTTAGGATATCTAATATGTATTAATTTTATATGTAAAAAAAAAGAAAAGGCATATTTTATTATTTAATAAATCATGTGCCATTACTTGCTACATGTTGAATTCATATTTTCCAACTTTTTGTAAAATTTGATTCTAAAACTTTATTTTCTTACGTTAAAAAAAGTTAAATTCCTTTGACAAGGAAAAGTTAAATTAATTCCTTTTAATTTTTTGCATTACCCTTTGATTTATTTCAGCCTTTGCCAAAATAATTCATCTAACTGCTGCAACCTTGTTTCTATAACTGTATTTGTTCATATAAATCTGATCGAATAGGCATAACCTTTCAACATGAAACCTATTTCTATATATAAAATGGCAGTTGTAATCTATGCATTATGAATATTTAAATTTGTGCACGATTAAGAAATAAATAATTAAGCTCTTTTTTCAATATTTTTCTTGCATTCTTTCTTATTGTAGCTAAACTTTCATATAGGTACCAAATCATATGGAAATATGTTTCATACCCAGAACAAAGCACGCTTCTCAATTCCCTGGGATATTTATTTTTACAACACTTGCACGAATGATGAGACCTGTGAAGAATCTTATCACAAATTCCACTGAACTCGTAGGTACTATGGAACAAGTTTATCTTCATGTTGCTTTAAATCCTGAAGATGTTGTTCCAGGTGTAAGTTAATATTTTTCAATTATTTTAAATTAAAAATGTCAGATTTTTGTAACATTTTATTTCTGCATTTAATTATTTGTATTTGCATATGAGCTATATTATTTTGTATAGGCAATATCTGCTTTTAAATTACTTTAATTTGTCTTGACTGACTTTCGTTTTAAAGAATTTAATTTTAATACTACTATCTATAAAGTATGCTTACACTGGTGACCTCTTAGACCATATGGCCTATCAAAATGTATATCTAAGATGTGGATTATTATCCTTCCTACATTTTCGTCATCCAAAGGGACAAATTGTTACAATGGAATGTCTTATTGCTATTGACATTTGATCCAATTTGAGCCTTAACCAAATGTTTAGTAATGATATTTTAATTATTTCACATCATATATTATTCTGCTGCTGTTTTTTCTGCATTATTTCATGTCACTTTTTGTCTATATGAACTTAAATATCACTATTATGAAAAACTGTAACAAAGTTAATTTTACTTTGTTTTCTTTTTTCATGGTCGTGTTTAATATCCCTCATTATAAATCTCTAATATCTCTAAAGAGAAAAGCTATAACAAAGTTCAATTCGGTACATTATTTTTTCCCATGACTGTATTTAATATCATGTCTGTAAAATTTAATATAGGTAATAAAAATTGATATTCCTTAAAAATTTGAATTCGACTTTTTGCAAATCCTTCGGAAATCAATTACTAGGGCATTTATTTACTAAAAACTTAATATCTAAATACAAGTTTTCTTCTACAACTGTTTGATTTTTTTTTCTCTAAAATTAGTCTTTATTTATTCATACTTTATTTCTCCTACTGTTGAAACGTCCTAAAAAGTTATCGAATTTTTAACAATTTTAAAATTTAGAAAGTTTTTTTAATATGGTGAGTTTGTGAAGTATTATATTCAATTTTTCTTCTTATAAATCTGTTGATATAAAATTTAGTATAAATTTTATGACAGTTACCCTGAAAAATGTATTTGGATTCAAAGACTTTCCTCATATTTTCAAAAATTTCAACAACTGATGTTTTTTTAATCATTTCTATTCTTATATTAGTTGACATTTCATCAAGAAATTGCTCCTACAAATGTGCTTAGCATTCTAGCAAATCAAATACCTTATTCGGATTTCAACCAAAGTCCCAGAAATATGTATGAATGTCAGGTAAATCTCTAATTTTATTTTATGAATAAATCTAAATAGTTAAATATGTGTAACATTTTAAAACTTAACTTTTTTTATCTCTTGTTTTAGATGGGTAAACAAACAATGGGTACATCATGCCATGCACTGAGATACAGATCTGATAATAAACTATATCATCTACGAACACCTCAGTCACCAGTTGTTCGGCCTGAAATGCATGACTATTTTCATATGGATGATTTTCCTCTTGGTACAAATGCTATTGTAGCAGTTATATCATATTCAGTAAGTGCTTCATTTTAACATGTAATTACAGTTTTAGAAATGTTTTATCTCTATCAATCCTGTTATAAATTTACATTTATCAAGAACAAGAGAAAGGTTTGTTTGGTTCTTTGCTTATAAACTTTTAATAACTGGGCAAAATTTTTATCTGACTTGTCCTTTAAGATATCTAATTAGGTTTGTAGTTATTAAGCATAACACTAGATGTTTTATTATCTATGTAGACAAATAATATTGAAATACATAACTCATACTTGAACAATTTTAACTCTATAATAATTTTAAGCATAGATTATTAGCATTCCTTCCTCTCTATTATATATTTCCTTGTAATAAACATATTTAAAATTATTTTTTATATAAAAAATAGAAGTTAAAAAAAGAAGCATATTAGTCTATAAAAAATGAAATGTTTCATTTCTTCCAATTTCATTTTTGTTTATATCTGAATGAATATTTTTCAATTCTATATTGTTTGAAACATTATTTTATTAGTTGTCTGTAGATATATTTAAAGGTAATTTAAAATGCATTAACAGACTGGCTGGTAGTTTTTATGCTTACAATAGATTTTGCTTTTAGAGATTAAAAATAATTTTTATTCATTTTTAGAGGTTACAAGCATATTTTGCAACCAAACTTGTTATTAATTCTAACAATCACTAATTGTAGGCCTCATACTACAAATTTTACATTTTCTAAACCACATTTTATTTATTTACTAGCCGCCTTTGGCAACCAGCCGGTTCACCAGTATTACCGCTCACTACAATTTTCAATTAAATATTTTAAGTAACTGGTCTCTTAATAGATTCTCAAACAAAACATTTTTAATCTTCAAATTTTGATAGTCATGCCAAACTTATACTGTTGTTTAGATCGTTTCGTTCAATTTACTATATATATTTTGCTAATTTGTTGTCATTTCTGGTAAGATTTCAACTTTAATTTAAAGTGGAAATGATGAAATTGCAATTAATATAAAGATAATTTTTAATAAAACCAAGCATTTTATTTTATTTATCATCTCTATTGCTATTTATTTATTATTATTATTATTGAATATGAGCATTGCAAACAGAATCGCTCGGTATATAAGTCTTATGTGAACTACAATTAGACCATACTTCATTTAGACCATTTTAGCAGACGTGTGTCTTACTAAAGGTTTCCAAATTAGCTGTGTGGCCCTGATTTGAATGGATATCCTGTTTATATTAAACAAAACTTGCCTTAAAACAAAACTGATTTATTGGATTAATAATATAGAGAGTGTTAAAGATCATAAAGTAATTTTTCTTGAATTTATTTTTTAGAAAAAATAATATTTCATGTTTGTTTCATTTCCTACAGACACGTGCCGAAAATTATATTTTTGCAGATTTCATTTCCAAAAAGATTTAATTTATTTTTAATTGGAACTTTAATCAATGTGATGGCAACAATTTGAAAAAAGCTAATTTTTTCCCATGAATGCTAAACGTGCTCATGCAGCTTAAATTTTATTTTTATTTCGTACGAAAAAAATTGTTGAAAAATATAGTTAGAATATTTATTTAAAAATTCATTAAAAATAGAAATTTAATTTTAAGGTATCATTGGTATCATTTAAAAGATAAATTTTTGATCTTTAACTTCATGTAGAAATCTTTTTTGTGCGGTAATATTTTCGGAAGTTATAGCAGAAACACTCCAAAAATTCGCTTAATTTTTAAATAAATAAAATAAGTATAGATTTGTTTCTGCGCTGAATTATTTATGGGTATACATAATTTTCAGTTTTATCTGCAAATTATTCCTTCAGATTTTTTGTGAAAGAAAGTAATGAACCATATGTAATTAATATATATGACATAAATATTTACTAATTATGAAATGAAATATAAAAGAAAATTATCTGGTCTTTCAAGTTTTATGTAGTAATAATTTAAATTGCGAGAGATTTGTAATTAATTTTAAAATTTTTATTTTAAGATATTAATTGTGATATTTTATCTTTTAGGGTTATGACATGGAAGATGCTATTGTATTAAATAAATCTTCTGTTGAAAGAGGCTTCAAGCATGCAAGTATATACAAAACAGAAATTATAAATTTGCGTGCGATTGCTGGAGATCGAGGAATTCAAAAAACTTTTTCATTTGCTCGAGAAAAAGATGGAAAACATGCCAATTTTATTGATGTTGATGGCCTTCCTTATATAGGTACAAGATTAAATTATGGTGATCCGATTTGTTGGTAAGTTGTACTTTTTGTGTGTTTAAAGATATTTTATTTATGAAGTTAGCTTTTGATATATGAATATTCTTTGTTAGAATTCTTTCTAATTTTCTTCACTGACATATTTATAATTGCTAGTAACAGAACATATATTTTTTTATCACTGATACTAGATACTATGAATATGGTTTTTATTTTATGGAAATAATTATAAAACTGCTAATCAAATATTTTTGTGCTATTTCTTTAAAAAAATTCAGTATTGTAGTAAAAAGCATAAATGATAACTCAGTTTTTATACTATATTATTGAACTATGTTTTTCAGATGATGAATTTCACAGTGATCAAAATGTGTAATTTTTATGGTTTATTCCCCCTCCCCCCACCCATAACATAATTGTTATTCTGCTTATTTGAAACAAAATGTTTTATGAATAACCCTTTTTACTTTTATACTTTTCTGTTATGAACTCTTATACTTAATATCAAACATTGTTTGTATATTTTTCTAGTTATATAGATCAAACTACAGGTACTGCATCTTACGTGAAATATAAGTCAGTCGAAGTAGCTTATGTTGAGGATGTAAAGCTTTTAAGCAATGACAGTGGTACAGACACAAATCAACAAGTTGCAATCAAATATAGAATACCTGTGAGTCTTTTTTTGTATCAGTTGATTGCAATTGATATTTTTTATTTTTTTTCCTTCTGTGTCTTTTTATAAAATAAATTTTTAATTTTTCAATAGAGAAATCCCATAATAGGTGATAAATTTGCGAGTAGACATGGACAGAAAGGTATATGCAGTATAATGTTACCACAAGAAGACTTGCCATTTACTGATAGTGGAATGACACCAGATATAATTTTCAACCCTCATGGTTTTCCATCTCGTATGACAATTGGTAAGAACCTGGAATTTATTTCATCATTATTTGATATATGTAGAGCTTCAAGAATACAGAACTGAATAATTATTAATTTGTTGTTATATACATGTAGAAGAATATACAATAGAGATTTATTGGGAAAAAAAATTTTTTTTTCCTCATACATCAGTTGATTCTGCATGGACAGCAATAACAATGACAATCTAAAGCAGTGTTTATACAAAACCAGCTATTGCGCACAATGGTGTGAACACTCCATAATAAATCTATAATAATATTTTGAAGTTATTGCTAATTTATATTTATTAATATTTAAAGCATAATCAAAGTAAATATTTAAGGTAGATTTTTATGCTTTACTTATAACTAAATCTTAAAATGCTGGAGTCCTGGCATAGGGGTAGCGTATCTTCCCCGTGTTGTGGGCATCCTGGGTTTGAGTCCTGGTTTGGGCATGGTTGTTCTTCATCTGTGAGATGTGTGAATGTGTCCCCCTGTAAAAAGAGGATGTGCAAGCGAATGTGATAAGTGAGTTGCAAAATCATATTCTTGGCCCTAGTTGGAGCTACTAAAAACAAGAGACACTCCCTTTCGACTTAAAATCGCTGAATTCAGAATCTGCGGGCTTGTCCATAGCAAGTGCCATTAGGTAATTGTACAACAAGTATTATTGTCAGCAGATATCAGTTGATTGTGCCATTCATATAAAAACAAGTTGTACTTCCATATATGAAGAATTCTAGATCCATTTAAATACAAAAAAATAGATTGTTGGAGACTATAAAATGTTATTTTTGAAATGTTAAAGAAAATTAAGAAATCAAAAACAAATCCTTGAACTGGATTTGTAGATAATGAGTTGCAACGTTGCAATTCATATGTGATCAAAAGTGCAGTTAGAGTATTATCAGTTATTTTTGCATATCAATTAGTTTAGATTGTTAATTTAAATTGGTTTTACAACGTGCCATCAGTGCTATTATTAATATGCACAATTTTATGTGATGTTTTTTCATTCTAATTTAAACGGTTCATGCCTCGATTGCAACATTTTCTCTGCTCTTTCTTTCGACCTGTTTTTATTCCCCCTCCCCTCTTCTAACATTTACAGAGAACAGGAAATATGTATTTATTTTTCTGGAAAACATTTATTAAATTAAAAATATACCCTTTCTAACTAAGCAAATATGTTTTCATAAATATTTATATAGAAAATATAGAATAAGACTTTTTTTTAAATTGCATTCTTTTAGGAATGATGATTGAAAGCATGGCTGGTAAATCTGCTGCAATGACTGGTACTCTTCATGATGCCACTCCTTTCAAGTTTTCAGAAAATAATACAGCTATTGAATATTTTGGTGAATGCTTGAAAAAGGGTAGATATTTTTACAATTATATTAAATTAGCCACCTTTGGCCACCACTAACCACCTTTTCAAATCTGCCCGATTTATGACGTTTTTATATATTAATTTTAGAATAATCAACATTTTCATAATCATAGGCCAATCACTGTCGAGAAATCCTGGCAGAAGATTGGTGTATGTTCTTTGAGACAGTCGATGAAATGGTCCAAAATTGCCAGTTTTTACAGAAGAATGATATTCAAATTTCATAAATTTGTCAGTTTTGGTGATTGATTTAGTTGATTGGAATTCAACAATTTTCATTTAAAATATTGGTGTCTCAAGAATATTTTGTAAAATATGATCAAAGGACAGAGAACCTATGTAAAAATTTAAAATTCATAATTCATTGGAGCATTTATTGACTCAAGTTAGATAAAATGTAATTATTTAGTTCATTTAGACCATTTCGTTAGCAGATGTATGCCCCAAATTAGCTGATGGCTGCTGATAAGAATGATTATCCTATATATATATGTATATATATATAATAATAATAATATTTGCCTTAAATTAAGCTGTTTTATTGAATTAATAATATAGATATTGTAAAAAATCATTGGAATTTTTTTCTCCATTTACTTTTTAGAAAATATCATTTCAAATTTTGTTCACTTCCACAGGCATGTGCTGAAAATTACACTTTTATATGTTTAATTTGCAATAATAGTGAATGCATTTTTTTTTTAATTTGAACTTCTGTTAATGTGATGGCAACATGCTGATAAATGTTCATTTTTTCCTCACTGACAGGCTCGTGCAGATTAAATTTTATTTTTATTTTGTGTGAGATATATTGTTGAAAAAGATGGTTAAAATATATATTTCTTTATAAATTCGTTAAAAATCGAAACTTAATTTATATGTTAAAGCATTGATATCAATAAAAAGATAATTTTTTTAGCTTTAACTTGATGCAAAAATCAGTTTTGTGCTCTAATATTTTCAGAGATTATAATGGGAAAAGTCTGAAATTTTGCTTAATTTTTAATTAATTAAAATTTTAATTAAAAATTCAAAAAAATCGTTCTGAGTTATACTCCGGCCTCCAAAGTACACATTGAGCTTTATTATAAGTATAGATATATAATAAATTAATGCATTTTATTAGATATCTCTCCTTTACTACATTTTGCTTATTTTACAGTTAATTATTGAAAGAAAAGTTAATTTTCCATTCTGTCAATAAATACCAATGCTAGCTAGAAAAAGGTGTCAATTACAATAGCATTGCTCCTCAAATGGGGCAAAAAAATAACCTTTGTGCTATAGATGGGTGCTTTATTTGACAAGTTTGGTGTGTATTTTAGTTTCTAGTGAATTGATAGTGAAATATCAAAAAGAAAAGTATAGTTTGATACTTTTAATTTTGAAAGCAACAATTTATAAAGAGAATATTTTATATTTTAATTCTTTGTTGATATAGTCTGTAATTACTTTTGAAATATTTCTTATAAGTTTTTTTCTTTAGAAATTTTCACTTAATGCAACATTTTTGTTATTTAAAGCTGGATATGATTATTATGGTACAGAACGAATGTACAGTGGTGTCAGTGGTGAGGAGCTGGAAGCAGATATCTTTTTTGGAGTTGTTTATTATCAGAGACTGAGACATATGGTTTCTGATAAATATCAAGTAATACATTTGTGATGTGCTGATTTTTTTCTCCTTCCTTAAATTTTTCTTATTGTTAAAATATCTTCTAAAGCTTTTCTATAATTAAAACAAAAAATCTGAATTTTAATAAATAATTACATTCATAAATAATTGCATTTAAATGTTGATAACCAAGTGACTTACATGAGATTTATATAGAGAATACAAACCATTGCATAATAAGGGATAAATAAGGGAGTTGAATTTAAATTAATGTGTTATGAAATTTCTGCAGGTAAGAACCACTGGACCTGTTGATCCTCTCACTAGACAACCTGTGAAAGGCCGTAAACGAGATGGGGGTGTCAGATTTGGAGAAATGGAAAGGGATGCTTTGATTGCACATGGAACTGCAGGATTACTTCTCGATAGACTTTTCATGTGTTCAGATGCTTCTCAGGTAATCTATTTCAGAAATGGCAAAATAGTTGAATGTATTAATGTAGTTAAAAAATATGTAGTTACTGGAAAATAATATGAAAATTTAAATGTTTATATATATTTTGGAAAATATAGATCAGCAGCACTTGATAGCAGTGCTGAAAATCTGTTACTGAAATAAACAGAAAGAGGATTTTTTTTTTTTTTGAATTGGTTTCAAAAAATTCCTAATTGCAAAAAGAAAAAATTAATTAATTTAAAAGTGCTTGCTTTTTTTATGGCACTTTAAAAGATTTCTAATCTTCCTTACTATATAATTCTATTATTTACAGTTTACTACCGTAGATATAACACTATTTGTATCTCTTTTTCTAGTAAGATAATTCATCAAAAATTATGGATATAAGTTTTATTCTTAGAATTGAAAAAATCCATTGATATATTTTTCTTATGGTTGTTGGGTTAAAAACTGTACGGCCTTTAGCCTATGTCTTTAATGTATGGAGGTTTTTTACTGACTTGGAACCTTAATAATGTAAGGAGCTGTATAGAAATTTTGAATAATGAATTTTTCATTTCTTAAAATTGTGTGCCTCAATTAAAGACTGTTGAATCGGATTCAAAAAATTTCTTGTATATTATGAACTTTTTTTACTAAAATTATTCTTTTTAATTCCTAAAATAATTCTTTTTCTAATTAAGTTTACTATTGTGAAATTGATTTGTTTAAATTTTAGACTTAAACAACCATATGTTAAGGAATTGCATTTGTTTAAATAATGATTTACTACTACATGTAGAAACATCTGACAGAGAAGATTTATCAAAGATCAACCAAGGTTAGATAACAATGCAGGATCAATAATACAATTATAACTAGTTAAAGTGCATTATCAGTGTAGGGTACGCCAATTTTGGCAACTCCGCTCACCACTTATAGCAATCCTGCTTTCCTAAGGGAAAGAGGACACGGTAGAGGGAAATCGGTCTGAAACCGAAGACTACAATGATGACCTGTTAGAGTGTTGGTGTTTTGTTTCGTATTTTATGTTTTACTTTTGTGCTGTGTCCCGTATCAATATGTGAATAAAAATTTGGGACTAAATCTTGAAGTGATCTCTGTCTCTACTGCTCACACTAAAGAAATCCCATGCAAAGAGGGGTTCTTGCAATCAGAGAACCAATACTTTTGTACTGAAAAATCTTCATTCAGTAGTCATAAACCAAGATAGTAAAATGGGAAGCCTATTAATTTGGATAGTAAACATTCCCCAAAGAATGAAGTTCCATCATGGTCTTTTTACAATACCATCGAATCAAAGCAATTCTCTATGAGCAGTCATTTTGCTACTGAATTTGTGTTTTTAATAGCAGATGTATGGATTGAATTAGTTTGAATTTAGTGTGTATGTGTATATGCATTTTTATCTGATATTCTGACTTTTACTCATGATAATTTTCTGTAATTTTAGAATAAGGTCACAATCATTTTTATGAATGATTGTATATATATTTTACTGGTTCCCTAAAGTGTCCTCTGATTTGTAGCAATTGCATTTTCAATAATTTCCTGGATTGCTGCCTGAACCTAATTTATCTTTTGAGCAATTTTCCCTGTCCAGAAATTTATACACACAGTAGCAAATTATTTTAAACTCATGATATGGTTAAATTAAAAGTACAGCTGAAAATTGGAAGGCAAGACTTTGAAATTCCTTTTTTAAAATTTATCAATTCTGAGTGCTTTGGTGATTAGGTTGATGAATTGATAAATTCTGCAAAGGGCAATGAAATAATTTTGTAATTTGAACATGTTAGAAAGGGCACAAAATAAACTTTAAAAAAAATATTGATATTATCAAAAATGTTTTGTTAATGATGGTGTTTCACACAAAATTATATTCGCAATGTTTAAACCCTCTCAGTATCAAACATATATTTCTTTATATAATATGTATAATATATTTATTTGTTACAATTTTATAGCAATATGTATGCGTCAAATGCCAAGATCTTCTTTCACCTATTTTGAAGAAGCAAGAGCAACCATTTATAAGTTACAAAGAGTGGATATGTAGGCTTTGCGGTTCCAGTGAAGATGTTGCACTAATAGATATTCCATATGTGCTTCGCTATTTATGTGTTGAATTGGCTGCTATGAACATTAAAGTCAATTTGGAAATTGGCGATTTTATGTGATATAAATGTTTAGACAGTTTCATCAGAGATGAAGCATTTGTTGTGGTTTAATGTTCTTGTAAAGAATTTCATTCATCTATATCTTTTTGAAGTTATTCCTAGCATCACTGACTGTAAATATTTTATTTAATAAATTATTTTCTTAATTTATCTTTTGTGTGTATTGTAGGGAAAAAAACAACAACAGAATTCTGTTTGACTGTTGTTTAATTTTAAAAAATTAAATTAAGGTAGTAACTGAAATTATGCAGTACTATTTTTATTTTGAGTTTCATGATGAATTTTTTAAATTTTATAATTACCTCTTGTAATGTCCACATAGATGTTACAATCAATCAATTATACTAATTAAAATAGCTTGAAATCAGTTTACCATATCTAAATGCATAGAAATAATCTGATGCTCCTAATAATCAATTTTGATGATGAGGTGGTTAAAATCCAAGGCCAATAAAAGAGACCAAATTTGGTCTGAAAAACTCAGAGCGCCTTTTAGCTATTATGTTTACAAATAGACAAATGAAATTTTAACAGTAATCAACGAACACATGCAATGTGTATTTCGGACCAAGGGAGGTCTGAAATGTAAAAACTCGTCAAATTTTTTTCTAAAAATACTAATACTACTTAATTTTTTTAATTTATTAGTTAATTAAAATTTTGAGAAAAAGTGCAAAACTTTCTTTCAGTAAATTAAAATTAATCAAAAATGATCTGCAATTAAGTTTGAATGAAGATCACTTCAATGCTCTGCCTGTATTAAGCAAAAGATTGTTATGCTGAAAGATATGTTTAAAATATTTATTAGATTCATTAAAAATAGAAACTTTTATTTGTATGTTAAAAAATTGTTATTATTGAAAAAAATGTTAAGATGATGTAAAAACTATTTTTGTACTGGAATATTTTGTGCAGTTGTCATAGAAAAATGCCAAAATTTTGCTCAATTTTTATTTAATTAAAATGATTACTTAAATTTCAAAAATATATATGTATTACCGATTTGCACATTCTAACCTTCAAAAATATATATGTACCATGTTAGTTCTAGGTCAAATAGTCTGGCCTATAGAGTATCAAAATATACACCCAAATTTATCTTTATTATACGTAAGCATGAGTAAAAATATCTCAAGGCAGACAATTAATTTTAACAATGGTAAAAGTGTGCTAATGTAACAAAACAGTAAAATAAATTTAATATTTCTAAAAAAAAAAAAGAGGAGGAAGGGAATTGATGCAGAACTCCAACCAACTGTGTCCTAATTCAATCTGAGCATTTAATTAAAAATTAAAGAATGGTTGTATGGTAATTAAATTAATGCTAAGTTTTAAGGTAATGTAAAAAATTTCGTGCGAGTATGTAGGCTCTGAAGTTATGGTGGAAAAATCAAAAATATTTTTACCCCATTTCAAGCCTTTTAAAGGGGCTTAGAAATTTTTTAAAGTGCAGTACTTCCTTCCAAGTGCAGATGAATATGTGTCCCAAATTTTGTTTAAATCCAGCATGGAGTATAGAATTATATACAACAAAAACATGACATTAACAAAAAACATGTTAACAAAAACTTGACATTAAATTTTATATGTACTAATTAGTCACAGGCTGGCTGCTCCAACTACATTTATTTGCTCTATTTGTTTATAAAAGAGGAAGAAGAAAAAACATTTTTCTTGCGTCTAAAAATCTTCATATTTTTATATTCAATCTCTGAAGAGTTTTTAGATTTCTTAGCTTTATATTTAATTAAGCTAATAATACTTAGTTGCTTCTTTAAAACTTTGGGATAAGTGACAATTTTAGTTTGTTTTTTGATTTTTTTAATGAATTTTTATCTTTAATTAAAATATATTCAGTTGATTGAGAGAATGGTATGGTTAAGAAGAAAATTAAAAATAATTTACATTTTAAACTCAAATTTTATGGAGACCCAGAAAAAAGGCCAAAAATATACTTTCAAACATTAGTTCATCAAAAAAAGAACGTACATGTACAGAAATAAATAAGGTATAAATACAAGTGTTTTTTTTTTATTTTTTTTTTATACGGAATGGGACGGGATGAGATCTATTTCAATATCAAAAACTAATATTTTTGAACATTATTTAAAATCGATGTTAAGACAATTTAAATTCTATGAGTTGACATTATCAAACAAATAATAAAATATTACTTCAAAATGATCATTCTCTGGAAATGACAGAAAATTGATGGAAAAGCTTTAATTCAATCTTTTATCTTACAAAATAATTTTAAAAACTTTATTAAGAACTTGATATAGATACTCTATTGCACTCTAGGTTTTTTGAAGAATGTGAAGTAGAATATAGCAAGATTCTTATTCCTAGAGTCTAATCCTTTTAAAAATCAAGTGGAGAATATTAAAGGTATAAGACTTTTATAATTTTGCTAATGCCTATATTAATGTGTTTGGAAAAGAAGATATATAATTTTCTTTCCCTCTCTTCAAGATATGGCATAACCTTTATTTTCAATAGTTGTGTTTGATTTTAAATGCTGAAATATTTTTAAAAAATAGTAATGTTTTTATTTTTGAAATAGATATTAAGGAGTAAAAAAGTTAATTAAATTTCTAAAAAAGCAATTTCAAATCTATATATTTACAACTAATAATGTCTACATTACTTATAACATCCAAGTAATAAAAAATATATTATGCCTATTTAAATACTTAGTTACCTATATATTATAGATTTTTTTTCATTTGTTAAATCATAAGATTTCTGAATTCTTTATTAAACATCTTTCAAAATATGCATAATGTTCTTCAGAAAGTTTATTAATTTGCATTATTTATTGTGTTAAATCTTCAGAAAAAAGCATAAATTAATAATTTAACAAAGTACATTTTTCATTTGTTAACATATATATTTATCTAGTTTATCTACAGCATTATGTTGAATTAATTCTAAGTCAACATTAATAATTGTCATTGGTGGTTTAAATTTAGTATATTCAATATATGAAACTTATCGATGCTGTAACAAATTCAGCTAACTCAGATTGCTCAAAAGTGAATTTTATTCAATTACATAATATATATATATATTTAAAATAAACATGGTATTATATAAGTTACAATTTTGAATAATAAAACAATATTACCAATCAAATTGTTTACAATATATATCTTTAAAAAAACTAAATTTTTGGAATGCATTAAAATATTAATAAAACATACAGCAATTCATTTATTCAGAATCAATAGACAGAGGGGGAGGATTTAAAATAGATCGTGACTTTGCAGTCGTCCAATTTAATATAACTATGTATTTAAATTTATTTCCTCAATCCTTAAAATTTCCAACTTTAATTATTACCTTTAAAAATTGACACACTTTACAGTTTATTTATTTGCCGATTATTTAATTGTAACTCAAAACCAGCGGGGTTTTTTTTTCTTTGTTGCAATTTAGACCCAATCTCGGTTCTGTTAAGGTATTTCCAATTTTCGAGAAAACTTTTTCGTAAAGAGCTGATTTTGCAAGAGCTCTCTCTCCAGAGAACTCAAATGAAGATAAGTGTGATTTTTTCTTTTCTCCCATAACAACGGATCCGATTTTCAACTGATTATTCCATCTTCGAAACATCTTTTGGTTTCTAACAAGGCCCTTGAATTCTTCGTTCCTTTTGCCTACTGTTCCGAGACGTTTTGATCAAAACTGTTCCCAAAAACGATATCAGCCGGAATTCATAGCCTACGATCCACGTAATAACAGAAACAGAGGACGGTCACCCACTCCCCTTCTTAAATAGACAAACACTCCGATACCTAATCCCCCTATGTTCTAAAGAATGGCTAAAAGTGAAGAATGATTAAATGTCCGATAGATATTAGGATTTTCATTAAAATGAGCAGGTTTAATTTATCCCTTTCTTTTTTTTTTCCCTCATTCTCTTCTTTCGTATTTTTATATAGTAACAATATAACTAAAATGCGAATCAAATCTTTTTCGTTAGTCAAACTGTTGTGTTATATTTAATTTTAGGCGCGAGTCGTATTATATCACTAACTATAACTTTCCATTTCCAAGCGGAAGATCAAAGACCCCATGTTTAAGCGCTTCTCAAGACTGTCCCCCCAAGCATTATAAGTATTATCCTTTGCCTGGTTATTTGCCTGATAATCAACAGTTTCATGTAACATGTTTGCTATTACATTTATAAGCTGACGTTTTATATTTTCAGCGGCTATTTTGCTTTTAAAAGCTTCATCTTTAAAACGCAGATCTAATAATTTAGCTGTTGCCAAAATTTTCTCATTTTCTATGTGATCTAATCTACTTATTAGAAACTGTAAAAGGATTTATCAATGTTTTCAAATGAAGTATTCTTTCAGAAATGAAATTACTTCAATAATTTAATTCAACATCGTTTTATCCGTTTACAACAACGATGATTAAAGATGCGGTAATGTAGTTCTCCCTTCTTTTCATCTTTGTAGCATCTACAAAAGACTTCGAATTCTTACATAAGATCTGTAGTGCTTTCCACTATGCTACTGTTAAGTGAGGAAAATCGGCATCTAAGAGGGTGATTCTGGTTTTAATACAACTTTCCAACCCGACAAACTGATCTGTCATATAAAACATTTAATTCCGTTGAGTGGGAACATGTTGAATTCCTTACCATATTTCTTACTTGATATCACTTGACATTCTATCAATTTAGAATTAGTGCTTCTTTTAAAATGGCTTACAACAGTTTTCACTTCTTAATTAAGTCAGAAAATTAGGTCATCATATCTTTTAAGTATTAATGTATGGGCGAAGCATCCCCAATTTTGGTCACTCGAGATCATTTCTTAACTCTCTAACAATATTACTGATATTGTCAGTGACTATTACTAACTGTTTACTAACTACTGTTTATTCTCTAAATTCCAGTTTTTAATTGATCTTACTGTTTCTGAAGCAAGGGCTTGTGCTTGAATGTGTCACAAATTCAAGGGAAATCTACGTAAAGAATTCATTTTGAATTCGTCGCCTAAGTTGTAAAAATAAACTCATAATTCACTGGAGTTCAGTAATCATTTTTAAAATGCATTATTGACGGTACAAAAAGCCTGCTTTACGTAGTGTGATACTTCTTCATGAATAGTGACTTTAATATATTATAGTCTGTGTATTTTCTGTAGGCGGTTCAAGGTCACATTTTCTATCACGTTACTGGTTGTGTGCCTCGCAACGCTGAGGCAGATAAGTCTTTTTTTTTTTTTTTTTTTTTTTTTTTTTTTTTTTTACACAGCTGTTAAGGTATTCCGAAGGTAGGGTATTCTCGAAATATACTGGCATGGGAGAAAAAAAAAAAAAAAAAGCTTTGTCGAAACCATGACAATGGAGAACGAGAAAGAGTGAAGAGTAGGGAAAACAAGTGTCCTTGAAACACCTACAGAAATTACACAGGCTATAACTACTGTGTCTCTGTTTTTCAGAAGATAGACTGGATTTAAAGTCGAGACGGAATTTTTAAATAATCTTTAGTATATAATACTAAAAGATTTCTCATTAAAAATATATATATGTTTTAGCAGTTCAGTATTAATTTTTTTTATTTTATTTCACTAAGAGTTAACTTCGTTGACTTGAAATCCGTTTCCCAAGCAACTGCACTGAGGTTTTTATTGAATGATATGCTGGGAAATCATTTGATGCACTTTCAGAATTTGCTCTCTTCTTTGTAATACCAAAGTAAATGTTCTTGATGGCTCATCAATTGCTTCCTCGGTAGCATGTAAAGATAATTTAGTGTCAGTTTTAGCTAGTATTAATGAATCGTATTTCATTATTTCAGATACGAATTTCTCAATCAGAATTTGTTGGGAGAGGGGAGATTAAAAAACTGTTTCTAGTTCAATATAATTTTTAGCATTTTAATTAAAATTAATAACAATAATCAAGCGAATTGAAAAAGGAAGAAAAATTCTGCTTTCAGTGATTTTCAGGATACTATTACAATAACTGTTTTTTGAATCCAGATAACAAAGAATATTATTCGCCCTGCATGCCCACAGTATGAAAAAAGAAATGTATTTTACATTTGTTAAAAAAATAATATTAGAGTAATTTTTCGAAGTTTCTTTCACATCGAATGCAGCTTCTTATGTTTGAGGAACAAGACTTTCCGCACTTGAAATTCGTGTTTTTTTAAAAGAAATCTTAGTGAAATTTTATTAAATGAATAAATATTTCTATCTTTCATTTCAAATTGATTCAACATGAATTTTACAGTAATGTTTCTTTATCGATATTCCATTTCAGAAAATAATTTAAAAGATAAACTCTGCCCATTTTCAATTCTATGATAATATTAGTACGTTTATTTTATTAAATATTACGATTGCTCACTTTCGACCCACTTGCTGTATTTTATACCAATCTAATATTGATAGAATATTAAACTGGGGTATTATTAACTTGTCATGGTTTGAAATTAACTTATAATTAATAACTCTAAATAAATTTTCTATGTATTCAGGCTTAAGCAATAACTCTAACATCTCTTCAAACCTAATTATTTTTATGTTAGTTTTTTAAAACAATTTAACTTTTACTACGTTAGTTTTTATCAATACTAAACTTAGAAATTTTATTATGGAAAAATAAGAATTTTTCTGTTAATTTCTTTATATTGTAAGACATTTATATTTTCCATAAATAAATTCTTTTAAAAGTAATGTTAAGTTGCAATTCAAAGTGATGGACAATTTCTAAGATTACCTTGTATTACCCATTAACTAAAAACAAATTTATCTAAATTAAGATATCCGACAGCGTTCGGAGGTTTTTTAAATTTTCAATAATGATATTTGAAGAAATATTTTTCTTTTTTCAAATAACACTTATACAAAAAATTTAGTTTGACATACAAAAATATTTCTATATTTTATTATTATTTTAACTACTTGCGCTGGTAAAAGATTTACTTAGATGTGCATGCCAAAACAGTTCACTGTAATTCACAGCGAGGCCGCGCAAAGTATTCGATACCTTACAGAAAGATTTATATCTTCTAAATCAATTAATTTTCGACCGAACACTGTGCTCCAGTAAAAATCTCAGTCGACGGGTCACGAGCATCATTTTTAATTATTTGATAATTAACTGCCAACATGTACAGCACATAGTTGGTGATATTATGGCAAAAGCATTTCTACGTATTAGAAAACTCCAAATTTTAGGCAAATTTGACCCTTTATTTTTTTTATTTGATCTTAGGTAGAAGTTTCAACAAGCTTTAGTTAGGTTAGCTATATTTTAGGGTTGAAGAATATTTTACAAGAGATTATTATGTAACCAATATCAAAAAGTCACAAATACCAGTGATCAATACTTTTCAAAGAGGGGTGTGATTCAAATCCTTGATACGATCTTACTGATGATCTTTCGATTACAGATCTTGGATCACGAGCGAAAGAAACAGTCGATACGATCTATCCAATGCAAGCTCTCGAACAAGAGTTCAATCATGCATAGGGAAAGTCCCTTACCCACTGAAGTGAACGGCCCGGTTATTCTTAGAATTATCGTATCATTGAATTGCATATCACTGAAATTTATCAGAGCGGTGACTTCACTGGAAAGTGCGAAGTCACCGCTCCAATTTATGTGAGTGACCGTGACTTTCCGATATTCGCATTTGATGATGTACTATTCCATATAAATCATTTTTAATTGCTTGTGACATAACTGACTTTGATTGCATATATTTATTCTGTTTACTGCCGGCGCCATCTATTGGTAGAATAGATGGCGCCGGCTGAACTAAATAAACATTTTAAAAAAATGACATATATTTAATTCAAATTTTTAAGAAAATAGTTTACTCCAATAAAGAAATTAAATAAATAGTTTTGAGGGGAAAAAAACAAATTTAAGAAGTAAGCTGAAATAGATAAATTAATTCAATCACAGGTTACTTAAATTAGTAAATTAAGTATTAATTACAATCAATAAATTTTATATTTAAAACCAAATAATAAAGTTTCGAAATTTCTGGGTTCGTTTGGATATTGGAAGTTATATGGTGTGGAGAACGCTCAATCAGCAGGCGGCAGTAGAAAAAAAAACAACGACGTTTATTTACACGAAGACACACAGGACAGCACAAAGACGACAACTATATACAGCACAGAAAAGACAATTATCTGCAGCCGAGACGTGCACACAACAAGACTCTACTGCAGACAGTAGCTCACAGCGTAGTTCAGCACTAGCTTGACTCCGTCGCTGCTCTTCTAATCTCTGGAAGACTCGTTCTTCACCGTCGATTCCGACTACCCCCGGCAGCTGCAGACTGCCTCCTTTTATAGACCTCAGGAGGCGGGGCTAGAAGCCTCTCAACCAATCAGGAACGTTCGAGGCGTATCTCGGTTCCTAATGGACGGATCGGGAAAATTCTCGATGTTTCGGGTATAATCTATTTTGGCGCCAAAGTCATGGTCGTCATGCTCTGGGACCTCCGACGCGACACCCGGACTCCGTCCAATACAGATGACTGTAAAACAGTCTTTCTGATGATGGAACCAACTGTGCTGGGAAGCAGCATCACAGATTCGTAACAATAATTTTTAATTAATAATATGATTGAAATAACATCAGAATTCCACTGCCGCTAAAGAATGCCCAGTTTTTTAAAACAGATGCATGACTTAATTTTAAGTTCTTTTAAAGATAAAAGTGATATTTTTATTATATTGCCACTGATAAATTTCCCGTCACAGAGTTTTAAATACATTTTGGATGATGCATAGAAATTCATCCAAATGTAAATACCTTTTTTAAATGTGTAACAGAAAATGTAAGTGTTGGCAAAAGGTGGATATACATCAATGATTTTTATGCATCATCAGTAATATGGTTGGCGGTGTGGTAAAGAAAACAGCTTCGTTTATTAAAATTTCTAAGTTTTTATTATGTTATTAAATTTATTTTCAGTGTAACGGGAATTTCTCCTTAGTGGAAAAAAAAATCATAATGCTCACCTTAAAATTATTTATTTTAACTAATTCTTGTTCTTTTTTTTCCAATAAACTAATTTTTTTAATTGTAATGCTTTAATTATTATAAAAAAAAAAAAAATATATATATATATATATATATATAAAAAATAGCTAAAAACTGTTTGGGAGGTACATAAAAGAGAAATGAAATCATTGGTTTTGAAGACTCGAAAATATAATAGTTCATAATTTTGCTATAAAGCTATTTCAAGAAAATGCTGATCATACTTGCTGAGTCACAATATCTAAAAAAATATCAAATAAAAACAAAATTTCTGAAAATAAAGGATTTGATGAAAAACGTTTCTAACCAAGCTTTTGACTGTTTTCCAGTGTGTAAATGTCTACATTATTTTTATTAGAATTGCATTTTATTTTTTCAGAGAAAGTGTTAATAAGAAAAACAAATATAGAGTATGATAAAAAAAATCATAACATTTCATTAATTACAAAATATTTATCAGCAAAATAAGCTATGTTTCACAGAAATTTTTTTGCAAATTGATATTGTGTGTAAGTAAGGCACAGCAAAATGCGGTGTTTGTGGTTCTTAAAATTATCTAGTTTTAGGAGTAAAAAAAACTTAACACTAAAGTTATTATATTATTTCGATAATATAAATAATAATTATATATCATAACATTAATATTTTCATATTTTGGAAAAAAACCTATTTCAAAACACCGTCCAACAAAATTATAAAAGGTTTTAAGGATCATAATTTGTAAAAGTTCACTTTATCCCTTTGGGTATTTTACCTTTTAACAAGGTAATCCAGTAGACGTCCGCATGAATCTCCTTCTATTTACATAATTTTCTTAAAAAAATCTGTCTTCTATTTTTAAAGATCCAAATATACAATTTACAAATAAAAACACATTATAACGTATAACACATTATAACGTATAAAAACACATTATTAGTATAAATGATACGATATATAGTTTATTTATACATTAAGCGTGTAAAAATTAAGCGGAGTCTATAACTCACATAAAATTAGTTTATACAAATTTAATATATAAGTTAAATAGTTCCCGTTTGATTTTTGCCGAGTATTAAAAAAACTCTAATAAATCCGATGAGTTAAATATGATGATATTATCTATATTGGTTGTTCCATTACAGATTCCTAAATATAGAAAGCCACTCAAATTAAAATGATAAATCAGTTAATAATTTAATTCGGTTGAATTAAATAATAGAAAAAGTATACTATCTAGAAGATTCCTATTTCAAAAATATCCAATTTTATCAATAAAATGATAAATCGAATTTTTTTCAATCATTTTCTGAAAACGATAAAAGTTTTATATATATATATATATATATATATAAGGCCTAATTTCAGAGAATTTTCGGGTCACGAGGAAGCAATAAGTTGGACATTTTAGTTTGTATTCCTCACAGAAAAATCCTTTTTTTTTTTTTTTTTTTAAATCCCTGCCTGTGGAAGTCTTTAGATTCTTATTTTATTTGGTTTAATTTTGATACTTTTTTTGCTATTAACTTGTTTTTTATTTCTA